>PVKH010014356.1:0-16507 GCA_004027955.1 Chaetophractus vellerosus
CGACCTGCCCTGCCCGTGGCGGCTCTTGCCCTGTCCGTGGCAGCTTCTTGCCCTGCCCACGGCGGCTCCGGCCCGCCCATGGCGGCTTGCCATTCTCAAGGCGGTCTGCCCGCTAGGAGAGGTCCCCGGGAATCGAACCCAGGGCCTCCCATGTGGTATGCCGGCGCCCTATCCACTGGGCTATCGAGCCAGCCCCTAGGCTGTTTCTTAAGGTGTCTTGTGGGATCTGTTGTGTCATGTCCTGGATAAGATATTCCCTACATTGTTCTGGAAAATGTGATCTGTGTAAGGCTTGAGTAAAGAACACTTAAGCTCAACAACTTATTTTTTTCTTTTAAAAGCTATCTCAGTCCCTTAGGTATTGACAAAAGAGGAATAGTGATTACTGTGTTTTTTCCCTAGCTGGTTGTTTGACAGTCAGTTTTGCAAAGTGGTTGAGGACACTTCAGACTACGTGGAATGTGCCTGTTCTCACATGTCTATGTACGCTCTCTACGCCCAGACTGACAACTTGACTTCATACAATGAAGCCTTTTTCTCTTCTGGATTTATATGTATCTCAGGTCAGTTGCAGTATTTTTGAGTCAATAATTTTAAGTTTATGAGAATGAAAATCAGTTTTGCCCCAGTCCTTTAATATATGCAAGATGCAAACTTTTATTGTGATTCATCACAACTGGGAGAAAATGCATGTTTCCATCGCCCTATTCATTAATTCATGAAACAAATATTTTGGAAGGTCAACTTTGTGCTGAGAATACAGTGAAGAAAAGGGCTTACTTCCAGCTCATAGGGAGAATAAAACATGGTGGGAGATGGAAGCAGGGTAATAGGGAAGGATGCATTTCAGAGCATTGTGGTTTGAAGGGTAGGTTCTGGAGTTAGACTGTCAGGGTTATATGGTATAATACATGAAAAATATTTTGCATTTTCAAAAAAATAAAACTTTCCCCATGAATTGATTTGTATTCTATAACTCAGGAACTTTGATATGCCAACTACCATGTTAACAATTTCTTTCACCCTTTGCCCCTTTTCTCAGCACTTAAGTTGTATCAATGTCTGTATAACTAATAAACTAAACTTATCTACAGCATTATTGTCATTGGCTGGATTAATTATAGGTTTGTGAGTCTGAGAATTCCTTAAGCTATATTTATGCCCTCCACTCTCACCCATCCTGTGCCCTGATTTGTCTTTTTGTAGTTCTACCACTGTTTCTATTAACACTGTGCAATGGAGAGAACTGGGTATAGGGTAATGGCTAAAAATATGAACTCTGGAGCCAGATTATTTAGGTTCAAATACTGGTCCTGCCATTAGCTAGTTGTGGGACCTAGAGTAAATTACTCAGTTATCTGAAGCTCTATTTCCTCACCCGAATATTATTAATAATTACATCTACCTAATAGAGTGATAAATATACTAATTTCTGATATTCTATGTTAGTGGTATTTTTGTCTTCATGTGTGATTATCATTGAATGCATGCCTTTTATATTTGGTGTGCAAACAGTCCCTTTAATAATCATCTTTTAGAAAGTAATTATTGCTCTGTGTTCTGATTGTTAAAATATTTCCAATGTAGTTTCACTTTATAAAGTTATACATTTTCCTTAATGTATCTTAATTCAGAACCTATATTTAGATTCCATAATGAAAGTTAATAAGTTCTTATTCTTAATAATATCTTTCATAAGAGATGACCCTTCTTGTGTAATAGATCTTCCTAGATTCTTATAATTCCAAAATCAGATGGACACATCATATATTACTTTAATGCTAATATATTTTTAAAACACAAAAATTTCATAGAATAATGAAATTAAGCCAAAAGATACAAGGTGGAAACAAAATCTATATGTCATTTTCCATGTTTCAAAAATCCAAGTGCTGGTATGACATACAAAAATCTTAATGCTTGTTCCAAATACTGAACATCAATACAAAGAGTTTTAAAAATTAAAGAAAGAATATTATCCTGATTTTATAGAAAGCTAGCGGGACTACGTGGTGTTACCAAGGAGAATCATTACCAAATATATATTTTCTGCAACTCACTCTAGAAAAGGCTACAGAGATTTGTCCATGTGAGAATCAGTACCTAAATATCAGTATCTGCTTTTATTGCTCATGATTTGGGGTCATTTAGAAATGATTTTCCCCTCTATCCATGACATATTATTACTTATATGAATGTTCTATAGATCAGGAGATCAGAAGGCTTGTCTTTGTGCCTCAATTTCAGTTTTAAGGGAGGATGAATAGCTTTTGCTCTGATGTGATCCCAGGAACCAGAAAATAGAATTTTGCATATGTTATATACATATTCTAAAATTTAGGTCAGGCCACACCAAGTATAACTTTCATGAAATGTGGTGACATAGGTTTAGATAGGAATTTAAACAAAAAAAAATCAGGATAGATAACAAATTTATCTGTACAAATTCTAGTTTGCAGTTCTGGTTACTACAGTATAATAGAACTAAAATGAATAAAGTGTGAGAAATAGGCACACAGTCCAAAAAGTTTATTTATATCCCCAGCTTAGAAAGATGAAATATACCTGTGAAAATCTTATGCCAGTTTATCAAATACCAGAAAATTAAACTAAGGTCATCCCTTAAGGTTAAAAAGATAGAACAAGAGGACAAGTAAAGTATTACTATATACTTTAGGTTTTAACATTATGGAACTCACCTCAAGGATGCCTTGGGGGAAATACGTCTTAAAATTACTTTAGGTGGACAGAGTTCCGGGAAGATGACATTGGAGTTGACAGGCAGGGCTCAAGTCTCTCACAAACAATGGAGAAAGACTGAAAGCTGATGGAGAGACCTGCTTAGGGGATCAGGAAACAGGGACAGTGCTGTACAACCTCCAGGAGGCTGAGGGACATAGAGACAGAGAACCCAAAACAATAAATATGAGTTATTAACCCCCACAGTGGCCAGGAAGTGCCCCTTCCTCACCCTCAAAATGTTAAACCTTGATAAAACCCCTGTCTCACTGCAGTCTACTGAGAGGGGAACAGACATCTTCCTCCCTATCAGCTGTTACCAGGGAAAATGGAGGGTGCATCAGAGAGCAGAGAGTGGTTTCTCTTCAGTGAATTCAGCCAGTAGAGCCCACTCTGAGTCTCAGCGCTGACCAGATCAGAATCATGGGAAGGCAGAGGTTGAAAGGAATACCTCCCTGGGAAGGTTTGCCAATGAGTATCATCTGCTGATGGCCAAGAAATTACAAGATGAGAAACTACTTTAAGGTCTCTCTTTAGCCCCACATCCAGGAAGAAAATCTGCACCCCATTAGTGAGTCCCAGGCCCGATTTTGATAATTTAAACTGGGCAATTTTAAAGACTCAGAATAAGTTGAAACAAAAATCAAAGAAGAGCTGTGAAAACAAAAAAACAAAAAAAACACAATAGGCCGGAGAGAGAAATTGACCATCAGAGGACATTCACCAACATATTCAGATGCCTAGACATTAGCAAAAAACTACAAGCCATACCAAGAAATAGGAAGAGATGACCCAGCCAAAGGAACAAACCAATATCCTGATGGAATTTAAGACAACTAATCAGTGATAATCACACAAATCTCCTAAATCAATTCAAAGAATTGAAGGAAAATATGACTAAAGAGATGAAGGAAATTAAGAAGACACTGAGTGAACATAAAAAAACTGAAAGACTGCAAAGAAAAGTAACAGAACTTAAGAGATTGAAAGACATGGTGGATGAGATTAAAAATACATTAGATGCATGTAACAGCAGATTTGAATTGCTCAAACACAGAATTAGTGATTTTGAGGACAGAACACCCAAACTGGAAAAGATAGGAGAACAGAAGGAGAAAAGAATGGAAAAAATGGAACAGGGTATTGGGGAATTGAAAGGCAACATGAAATGCACAAACATTTACATTATCAGTGTCCCACAAATAGAAGAGAATTTAAAAGGGGCACAAAGAAAATTTGAGAAAATAATGACTGAAAACTTCCCAGCCCTTATGAAAGATGTAAATATCACCATCCAAGAAACACAACACGCTCCAAACAGAATAAATCTGAATAGACCTACTCTGAGACATCTAGTATTGAGAAAGAAAAATAGCAGAGATAAAGAGAGGATTCTGAAAGCAAGATAATAGAAAGCATCACATACAAGGGAACCTCAATAAGAGTAAGTGCTGACCTCTCATCAGAAACCATGGAAGCAAGAAGAAAACAATATAATGTATTTAAGGTACTGAAAGAGAAAAAGTACCAACCAGAAATTCTGTATCTGGCAAAGCTGTCCTTCAAAAATGAGGGTGAGTTCAAAGTCTTTACAGACAAACAAAAACTGAGAGAATATGTCACCAGAAGACTAGAATTAAAAGAAATACTAAAGGGAGTGCTGCAGCCTGAAAGGAAAAAAACAAGGGTGAGAGACTTGGAGAAGAGTGTAGAAATGGAGATTATAAGGAAGGTAAATTAAAGGACAAAAATACAGACAATAGTATGATATGACAACAGAAAACCAAAGGATAAGATGGATGAAGTAAGTAAAGCCTTTATAGTAGTAACATTGAATGTTAATGGCTTGAACTCTTCAATCAAAAGACATAGACTGATAGAATGGATAAAAAAATATGAGCCATCTATATGCTCTGTAAAGAGACTAACCTCAGACATAAGGACACAACCGGATTGAAAGTGAAAGTTGGAAAAAGATATTCCATGCCAAAAAAGAGCTAAAGTATTGATACTAATATCAGATGAAATACATTTTAAATGCAAAACTGTTATAAGGGATGAAGAAGAACATTATATATTAATAAAAGGGGCAACTCACCAAGAAGAAATAATTGTAATAAATATTTATGCACTTAACCTGGGTGCCCCAAGCAACATGAGGTACACACTGGCAAAACTGAAGGGAGAAATAGATGTCTCTACAATAATGGTGGAGACTTCGATACACCACTCTCAATATTGGATACAACATCTGGACAGAGGATAAATAAAGAAACAGAAAGCTTGAATAATATGATAAATGAAATGGATCTAACAGACATCTATAGAGCATTATACCCCAAAACAGCAAGATATACATTCTTTTCAAGTGCTTATGGATCCTTCTCCAGAACAGACCATATGTAGGGTCACAGGAGAGGTCTCAGTAAATTTAAAAAGATTGAAATTATACAAAACACTTTCTCTCATCATAATGGAATGAAGTTAGAAATCAATAATGGACAGAAAAAGGGAAAATTAAAAAATGTATGGAGATTAAACAACACATTCTTAGATAATCAGTGGGTCAAATAAATTGCAAGAGAATTCAGTAAATATTTTAAGACAAATGAAACTGAAAACACACAATATCAAAATCTGTGAGACACCATAAAGGCATTGCCAAGAGGGAAATTTATAGCCTTCAATGCTTACATTAAAAAAAGAAGAGCTAAAATTGAAGATCTAATTGCACATCTGGAGGTACTAGAAAAAGAACCGCAAACTAGTCCCAAACCAAGTAGAAGGAAAGAAATATAAAAAAGATCAGAGCAGAAATAAATGAAATCGAGAACAAAAATACAATAGAGAGTATTAACTAAACCAAAAGTTAGTTCTTCGAGATCAACAAAATTGACAGACCCTTAGCTAGCCTGACAAGAAAAAAAGAGCAAAGTTACAAATAAATAAAATTAGAAATGAGAGGGGGGACATTACAACTGACCCTGCGGAAATGAGAGACCATAAGAGAATATTATGAACAACTCTATGCAGAAAACTAGGCAATGTAGACAAGATGGAGAAATTCCTACAAACACAAGGATAACCTACACTGACCCTAAAGAAATAGAAAACTTCAACAAACTAGCCATAGGTATAGAGATTGAAACAGTCGTCATCTGGTCCAAAGATGAAAAGCCTAGGACCAGATAGCTTTACAGGTGAATTCTACCAATCAGTCAAAGATGATCTAATACCAATCTTGCTCAACCTCTTCCAAAAAATTGAACAGAAAAGAATGCTACCAAATTCATTCTATGAAGCCAACATCACCCTAATACCAAAACCAGATAAAGATACTACCAAAAAAAGAAAGAAAATTACAGAACAATATCTGTAATTTGTAATGAATATAGATGCAAAAATCCTCAACAAATAACTTGTAAACTGAATCCAAAAGCACATTAAAAGAATTATACACCAGGATCAAGTGGGTTTTATTCCAGGTATGCAAGGATGGTTCAACACAAGAAAATCAATTATTATAATAAACCACATTGATAAATTGAAGAAGAAATATCACATGATCCTCTTGGTTGATGCAGAAAAGGCACTTGACAAAATTAAGCATCTTTTCTTGATAAAATACCCCAAAAGATAGGAATAGTAGGTAGCTTTCTCAATATGGTAAAGTGCATATATGGAAAACCTACAGCTAGCATTGCACTCAACAGTCAAAGACTGAAAACTTTCCTGCTTAGATCAGGAGCAAGACAAGGATGCCCAGTGTCACTGCTGTTATTCAATATTGTTCTAGAAGTTCTAGGTAGAGCAGTTAGGCTAGATAAAGAAATATGAGGCACTCAAATAGGAAAAGAAGTAAAACTTTCACTATTTGTTGATGATACAATCCTATATCTAGAAAACCCTGAAAAATCCATAAAACAGTTACTAGAACTAATAGACTAGTTCAGCAAAGTGGCCCCACACAAGATTAATAGGCAAAAATCAAAGGATTTCTATACACTACTGATGAGCAATCTTAGGAGGAAATCAGAAAATAATTCTGTTTATAATAGTGACTATAAGAATCAAATATTTAGGAATAAACTTAACCCAGGGCACCTTTAACACCTTAGTCAAACTGAAGCTTTTCCTTTTAAATGAATTATGGCTTTAGTTGCTCTTAAATAGATTATTAAGTGTAATGTGTGAACACAATGTTAATTTTACAGTAAATAACGGGAAATAATCATCTAAAAATTGCTAAATAATATGACCTACAGGACAAGTAAATCAACACAATCCAAAGCCCTTTGAAGGATATTTATTCTTTTGTTCAAGGTTTATTAAACTGCAAGGATATTCTAGTTGTGCCTTCTATATTTTACAAACAGAGATTCTGTTAGTTTTTCCAGAAGAAAATAACTATGCTAGATGCCACTCATTCATTTCAAAATCACTTTTAAAAATAAAAAAAAGCTGATAACAGTGCTTATCTCTGGGGAGTATGCTAGTTTTTGAGAACTTTCACTTTCTACATTATGTATTTCTATATTGTTTGAATTATTCTTCCATGATGTACAGTTCTCTTATAAGCAGAAAATATAATAGCTATAAATAAATAAATAATAATAAATTCATTCCCTTCCCCCAAATAAGATATTTTCTAAACATTTGTGTAAAGTTTTTCCAAAAATATCAAGTTCATGTTCACTGTCATCATTGTCCTAAAGGAGCTTTTATGATTATGGGGGAATTCTACCAACGCAGCTTTTTTCTCACTGTCGAATGGAAAGTTATTCACAAGAAGAATAGAAAGAATTAACAAAGAACTTTAAAAAAGAAAAAGAAACAGTTTGAAGAATAATTGCAGATGACAAAGAAGCCAGAGAGCTTAGTTTTAATTCAGACATGAACAAAAGAGGTGGATTTCTCGAGCTCTGTATATCTAGGTCTATTATTTAGGGTGAGTTTGGCTGCAAGTAACAGGAAACTCAAAATGTCTTAAAAAGGGGGATTTAGTTCAAAGGACGGCTGATTCGTCACTTCATTGGTGACATCAGGAGGCCAAGTTCTTTTTGTTCTTTTTGTTTTGCTATCCTCAAAGATTTTTTTTTTCCCCTTAGCCTTATACTTACATGGTCTAGATGGTTTAACAGCTCCAAGCAACACATATACAACAATCTTCAGGTTTGCAAGAGAAAAGCATTTATTTGAATTCTGTTTTAAGAGCAATAAAAAATTTCCTGAAAGCCACCCAGAATGTTTCCCCTTACATCTCTTTGACCAAAATCATATCCTATAACTGAGCATAAAGCAGTCACTCTCTGGTAAGAGGTAAAGATAGAAGTATAGAGCGATAAGCAATGGGATAGCAACAAGGATCTATTTTTCTGAACATTGAGTTTCCAATGCCTAATACAGGCCCTGACATGTAGTTTTTTAATGACTATTTGTTGAATGAATAAATAAATGAATGAATATACAGTGTTGCTCTGACACCCTTCAATAATGAAATGGACTTCTGGCTATGTAATAAAGTTCATATTCAAGGGCCAAACCATCTTATTTTATCCATTGCTCACAAAAAATTCTTCTGAAATGTAATATACTCCTTGCTGTTGCTCACGGTGTTAACCAGGCACTATCCAATAGAGCTTTCTGTGATGATGGAAATGTTCTACTCTGCCCAATATGGTAGCCACTGGCCATGTGTAATTATTGAGCTCTTGAAATATGGCTGGTACAACTGAGGAACAGAATTTATAATTTATTTCATTTTAACAGATTTAAATTTAAATTTAAATAGCCACATGTGGCTAGGGGCTATTGTATTAGATGGTGCAGATTTAAAACCCTGGCTACCTGGAGGCTGGTCTCTGGGCAGCTGCATCCCTTTAGAATAAATCCTTACCTCTGATGCATAGAACTTATGTACTATAAAGTGCTTCCAAATCATAATGACCTTTTTTCAGCTTAGAAATCTTTTCAGAGTTGACTATTTTGTTCTCCTGTCCTTAGCTTATTAGTAACATTTTGCTGAGGGAACAGTTGCAGGAATATGAGACTCAAAAGAGTTGAGGAATAAAAAGTAGAAAAATGACAGTTATAACTAGCCCATTTTCCTGCCCCTGGCTTTGTACCACCACCAGGTGTCATGGTAGCATTTTAATTGAAGCTTGATATAATTAATTAAATATTTCAGAGCTGGTCATGTTTATATCATGAATTAAGTTTATATCATGAAACAGGGGTATAATGGGGTTACCAAATTGAAGGAAATGCTTATGAATAAGCTCTTCCTGTGAACTAGAAAAACAGTCAAGTCTTGTATATTTCTCTGGTGCCCAACAGTAATCTCTTTGCATCACGTTGTCATCATCTACTACAATAAACTTACAATGAAAAGACAGTACATTATATTCACACAGCACACACACTTAAACCTTCAATAAAAGCTGGTTTTGACCATCCCAGAGAACTCAAAGCATACATTAGTGAGTGCTGAGCATCAGCTCCAGTAATTTATAGACTAAGTAAAGGTACAAAATCAAGCAAGACTCTGCAGTTTCTGAAGATACACTGTGTACCTGCACACCTGCCCCGGAACACCCCATGGCAGCGTTCCTAAAATGAGTTGCCCAAGATTTCTTGGCCAAAATTCTAGGCTGAAAACCTTGACTAATACAAAGCCTCTCTTCCAACGTGAATTTTATCTACCTTATTAAAATCTGAAAGCATGATTGAAAGCTTTTCCCAAAAGCAATCATGTGGCCTTTCTGTACATAAAATGAGCCATTATACCACATGTGGTGGGCATTTTACAGAAGCGCAATCCAGGAGTGCCAACATGTGTTCTGTAACAGTTTCATAACATCAGAGAAGAGAGTGGAAGAAAACAAATGGTTAAATACATGTGTCTCCTGTGTGTCGAGACATAAATGAAAGTAAATGAGGTAAAGTACATGGCAAAGCAATGTACATATGTCAATTGGTGTTATGTTTTGATAATTCTTGGATAAAATAACTATCCAGAGTGGGAGTGAAGTAACGGCTTAAGTGAAAACAGCAAATGGCTTTTCAATGATTATTTTTTTCTCCTTTCTGTAGGCAGCCCATTTAAAAATTTAAAAGCATGAAATATTTTAAAAATATGTATATACTCAGATTTTCAAACCTAACATTAAAAGAAATTGATAGGAATTGTAAAATCAAAGGTTTGTGGATTAGTGCTAGGCTCCAGTCATCTGGAAGTAGTGTACATAGGTGATATCCAGTAGGTTTAAAGATAAGAAGAATACATTTCTTGGTACCACTCAGAAATGTAGATGTTTAGGTTAAAAGTCATTGCAGGGTGAAAGAACACATTTGTTCTTGGTTTTGGCACCTGGTTGTATACGCTTGCCTTTAAAATTCATAATTACCACTGTTGTAATTACATAACTATTCCTAGTAGATAAAAAGGGGTAATTACTGAACTTGAAGTTTGGTAGCTCCGTTCACAATTTTATGCTTGAAAAACTCTATTCACCTCCCTGAATATCTCTATCTAGTCAAGCCACCTGTTCTTAGAAAATTAGATGGAGTTTTGTTCTTCTCTTAAACAGTAAAACTTTACTAGTATAAACATAGAAAACCAAATGCTTAATGAAAACTATTAATCTGTTCCATTTGTGACTTAGTTTTAGCAGGAAAGTGAACATGTAGATATTTGAAATTGTAGAGTTATCCTTTGGACTTACTTGATGTGTGTGAAGATTTTTATGTTATGCAAAATGGAGTAAATTAAAATTGCACTTGAACCTTTCTCATAGGCAGGCTACAGGCCTTATGTGCTTAGTTGTCCCAGAGATGTTCAGTGTGATACTGTTTGTCTGTTCATGGATCGTAAAACCACACATGGATTTTTTTGTCGTTACAGGCCTTTGCCTGGCTGTTCTTTCCCATACCTTCTGTGCCAGGTACTCCATGTTTGCAGCTAAGCTTCTGACTCACATGATGACAGCTGGTTTAGGTACACAGGTAGGAGAACTCTGGCATTTCCACTCGTCATGCGATGTTCATGTTTCTTTTTTTATAATCTTTGAACTGAATGTATGAGTAAAGTTGTAGTAGAGGAGGATTGGGGAACGAGAGTGGTACAAGGCAATGAGAATATCAGGCCCAAAATGTGTATTTTGTGAGCTTCCTTTGACAGAGAAGTGCCTCAGTATCAACCCTTACAAGAAAATAGCTTTCTCTTGATCATAAACCACATATTGTCAACTCATATATATTAAATATATTGCTAATGTGTACACACTAAAATTAAAATATTTTATTTAATCTCTTTAAATAAAATATGCTATGTTGTGAATTCTTGATATGGAGGACCACTAAAATAATAGGTACTTTAAAACATGTAGAGAATACATTTTTTGCTTCATTTAATATAGTTTGGTAGAACATTAATAATATAGTTTGGTAAAACATTAGCTTGAAAATTTGTTCAGGTGTCTATGGTAGAAGAAATAGTGTGAAAAAGATCCTGTCATTCATTAGCACACAGTTTAAAGCATACAGTTTAGAGCACAATTTAAGGCACAAAAGATAAAACTAAATGCCTTTTTGGTCCATGAGAGGGAACAATAGATGTACATATAAATAACAATCAAGCAGTGTGATAAGTGTAAACATAGATTATTTATAAAATACTCTGAATATAGGTGAGGAAACAGTTTTTCTCTGAAGATCAAGGAAGTCTTCATAGAAGAAGTCCTATTTGAGTTGGGACTCGAATGAGTAGGCGTTTACCCAGTTGGTTGGCAAGGGGAAAGAAGGACATTGCACGCAGAGACGTTTGCATGGGAAGAGAGGAGAAAGCTAAATCATTTCCACTTGAAGGCTATGATTGCAGATGTAGGCAGCAAGAACACACTATATTGAGAGAACTTTGTAATATTTTCTTATAAAATACCCCCTCCCTTTTCTGGATATGGGGGGAGAGCACTTATGGAGTGCAGAAAATGTTCTAATTCCTGGTTGATTGCTGATCACATGGGTATACTCAATTTGTGTAAGTTAATTGTGTTGTACACGTTCTTTTAGAATGCTGAAGTGCATATTTCTGAATTCTGAACAGCACTTCTAAAAGTAAGTCAGTGGAAAAGCTGAAATAGAAAACTAGCTGGGGCTTTGGGTTTCTGTTGCCCTTTTTTTTTTTTTTTTCTGGTCCCAGGAGTTAAAAATGACATGTGTAAAATTCATAACCATTTTTGTAGGGAATAAATTAAGCACTGGATTCCAAGCAGAGGGTCCCAGATTGCATTTTTAAAGTATCTTTATACTAAGAGAGGTAACAGCTGTTACCGAAAAGGTGCTTCCATTGAATTTGACAAGACTATTTATATTGCCTTGGTAACCTCTCTTAGCTGTCTGATCTTGCCTCTGCTTCTGGTGGGCATGATCTTAGAAAACCCGCCTTCCATAATTAGAGTTTTCTTGGCTGTATTCACCACCCACTCTGGTGATTTTTGGCAGCAGAATTTGTACAAGACTTAATTATAGCATTGTAGAATTACAGACAACTCTTCAGTGTCCTAGCAGACAAATTTCCTCATGTCTAGGGATGTGTTAAGAAAGAGCCAGGATTTAGATGTTGAGGCCTTACCTTCTGATTCACATTGTGATTAACATTAATTTTGGGGAAAATGGTTGGTCAAATTCCATGTTTTTTGCTATATTTTTAGCATATATGATACAATGTGGCATGTAAAATCATATATTTAATGACGTGTGATACAAAATAACTAAAATATACTTTCCATACCTTATTTTTGACAGGAAGAATTTGTATATTTTTGATAAAAAGTACTGTTTCTGAAAATAGTTTACCTTTTCCTATGATGAAAAAAATACTGATAAGCTAAAAGGAATAATTGCCTCCCTAAAACCTTTTAGCAAAGGCTTTTAAAAAAATTGTCCATCCAAACAAAAGAAATGAAGCTGACTGCAGGAATTTGGGCCTATCCTTTACATATTTTAAGTCATGTATATAACTCCAGAGTCTTGCCAATAGGGTTATTCTAGGTCCAGCTTTGGATCTCTCATTTGGGATCCTCTATCAGTTTTAGGTTGAGTTTAGATTTCCTCTAGGGAAGTCTTCAAAAATTCAGGCTTGGCCTGTGATTCTTTGGCTGAGTGAGTGAAATTTCTTTCTGTAGCTGTCATAGAATGTTTGAGTTGTGAAAACTTTGGGGTCTTCACAGAAAAGACACACCCCAAAGCTTTAGACCCCAGCTTTAGGCTTCTTCCGAGACGTTTCTGTTTCAAATCCTTACAGCTGACGTAGGTCCAAGTTGAATGCTTTTGTGGAGAAGGGAAGAATGGAAATGTGATACATCCTGACTTCCTTTCTAAGCAGTGATGCCAGTGAGTCAGCAGTCAGGCAAAATAGTTCAAATTTGGCTCTACTTCTCTACCTTCAGAGTTTATTATCTATAAATGGAGAAGATAGTCAAGAATCTAGAGAGAGTTTCTGCTTTAAAAGTCAAGTAATTCTGCTTTAATCTGTAGTGTATGTCATGCTAGCTAGCATCTTCAAGAAACATTGATCAGCAGGTGGCAGTAGAAGATTTTTTTTTTTGCAGAACTGGTTGTCAGTCTCTGGCAAAGATGGAGTTCAGTAGAAAATTTGAAAAATTTGAAAGATGCTTCCACAGCACTTCTTTGCACAGGCTAGAGTGTTAATCTGCATATGTACATTTGTGGTTTCCTACCTTTGTCTTTTTATCTGTTCTGTTCAGAATTAAAGTAGATGTAGCAGTGAGGTACCCTAAGAAATCTTGTACACCACTGGTTTGGGATGTTTCTTTCTATCACTTATCATTTATATTTAAATTGAGGGGCTTAAAAATTATTTTCCATTATTATGTTTTTGCCGTGATATACTTTGAGTGTTATTGACATAGAATAATATTTTTATTGAAATGTCACAGAAGTTTTCAGACAAGATCTGTATTTTCAGTATTGTTTATCAAAAAACTATGTAATTTTCTTCAATGCCACATCTGTTTATCTCACTTACCTATAAGAAAATGATTAAATGGCAAAAAAATTGTAGGACCGTTACTTTAAATATAAAGTGAAAAACAGCAAACAAATTTTCATGGCATTGGGTGATATTTCTCAGAAAAACATCTAATTATATCTTTGGGATTTTTATCTTGGAATCACACTGCCAACTAGTGTGTGCCCTGATAAGACTGGTAAACAACTCGGACAAAGGACAAGTTTGCAGTTCAGGGTTCTCAGTTCTGGGGGTTCTGTCAGGAAAAGCAATTCTCCAAGTCTAAAAAAAGAACAGAAGTTTCCTCATAGAAAACATGATGGTAAGGTCAAACTGCATTTAATCTGATTAATAATACTTAGAAAGGGGGAAATAATGTTTTTTTTTGTCCTTCTGTTTTTTGTTTATGTGCTTTCAAACACATTTTCTAAAATGGAAGGGCAATTTTGTCTAGAAAATATGTGTTTAAAAATGATAACATTTAGCAACAAAACTTGTATTGCCCGAATTCAGATGACATTGTGAAAATTTGAAAAATTGAAATACTAAATTTAAGTTTGGGAGCCACTGGATGTTCAGGAGCTTCAGTTACCTAAGCCTTCTCCTTAAGATGGGAAAAGGAAATTGCCTTAAAATTTAGAGGATTATTTTCTGGAACTTAGCACAGTTTGAGGTGTTAGTGTCTTTTGCTTAGTTTCCTGAGCAAATAGGATAAATCATTTTGCATTGGCTTGTTTCCCACATAGGAGCCTGCTCAAACACCTGTGCCAAAAGACTGTTTTAGTCTGGATTTATGTCATTCTTTTTCTGAGCACCTAATATCTTTGTGAATCTTTGAGAATCATTGACTGCACTTGACCAAGGTCAGAAGCCATATGTGAGCTCCCAAATGCTGGCACCTTCTGCTACTACAAGGCCTTGTTTCTCTCCCAGCAACTTGCACTGTTTGCTGATGGTGCAGACTCAAGAACTCATTGTGCATTTAGGACCTGAAATCTCATTATTAATCTCATAATTATCAATTGAACCGATTCACAAAGAGATTATAAAATGTACATTAACCAGAATGGAATTTCCATTAGTTTGGTTTATCACTTATTAACCAGAATATCCTTTGTTATATCCACTTTTGTTACTGAGTATAAGGTTCAAAATTGGATCTTGCTTTGAAGATTGGGAACCTGAGAAGCACAGAGGGTCATCATTCTTTAGAACGTTTATGATTATATGTTAGCATAGATGTAAATGGATTTAAAAAATGTTTCCTGAACTTCGATGTTTGTATCTTGTTAAAATTTAGATACTGAATTCTGGGATGGGTCTCCAGTTCCTGCTTGTCAAGACATTAGGTTAGCTGTATTATGATACAAGTACATCTCTGGTGGTTGTTGTGACTGCTGCTTCTGCTGCAGATTATTATTATTATAATAATCAACCTGTTTTTCCTTTCTGTGAAAAATTGTGTTCATATCCCATTAACTAAATTTTTACTTTCATTTAAAGTGTCAATGCCTTTCAGACTACTTACGATCATTTATCTTTCTGTCTTTAAGGAAAGGCTTGTGCAGCTGCTGCTTTCTGCTTTCTTTTTTTTATTTTCTGGGTTACCTAGAAAGGGAAGGTCCTTAGACAAATGAATTCATATACAATTCAGAGTGCAGATATTGCTTTTACTTTAGTCTTTCTCATAGCATTTCACACTTTGCAGAAGCTCTCAGTGTTGTTTCTGAACTTAAACTAAACCACTAAAGATATTATAGCCAGTTTCCACCCCCAAGTTATTTTTTTCCCAAAAAGATCTTATGAGTGCTCCTGCT
Organism: Chaetophractus vellerosus; assembly: GCA_004027955.1. Classification (NCBI taxonomy): domain Eukaryota; kingdom Metazoa; phylum Chordata; class Mammalia; order Cingulata; family Chlamyphoridae; genus Chaetophractus; species Chaetophractus vellerosus. The sequence continues at coordinate 15,586 of PVKH010014356.1, forward strand.
TTAGTGCTGTTGAACATATAAAGTCTTTAGTTTTTATTAAAAAAAAATTCTGAGCTATTTAACTGTATCTCTTTTTCACATAAAGATTAATTTTGTGTAAGTGAATAAAGAGCAGCCTGCGCACAGATATAAATATATATTTAAGTTGAATTTATTAAATTATTTGACTCTTAATTTAGATATGCTTACCAATATGGCCAAAAATACTATCATATTCATAACTGCAAGTGTCCAGTCATCCAGTGGTGAAAATAACAAAAAAAAATTGAATAAACCATTCTTAACCCAGTCAGGACCTTCATTCAGCCGTCGTCCACCTCTGCTGAGCCTACCATATGCACAGTACTGAGACTGTGCAATGTGAAACACCAGGAAAGGCATGCACACGTGAAGCATGAGGATAAATCTAAAACAGTGTCCTCATGTTTGCTGTATGAAGATCTCTTTCGTAAAGGCTGAGGGCCTCAGACAGAAAGGACTCCATGGAGGAAGTGGAATGTGACCTGGTTGGTGAAGGATGTGTAAGATTTGAAGAGTTAGAATGTGACACTTTATAGGCAGGAAGAAAAACCAGAATAAAGGCATGGAGGTAAGAGTGAACCTGACCAAATTCAGCTGGGTAAGGCCTGGAGATGTGTGTAGAGAAATAGCTGAGACTTCAGATGAGGCCGTTGCCTAATGTCTGAGAACTGTGGGGAGTCACTGAGTCACCGATGGGATTAGTCCACAAAGTCACAGGATGAAAGGAGCATTTTAAGGATTAATCTGGCAATGAGGGGTTAAATGAGAAGTGGATTAAAGCAGAGGAGAGGCTAGAATTAGGGAGGTCCGTTTAGAGAGGCAGAGTGGGAAGCTTTTACCATCAACTGGTTATTATGAGTTGTGAGCTTGGACAATGATAGTGACAATGAGAATCCAAAGG
>PVKH010014357.1:0-16507 GCA_004027955.1 Chaetophractus vellerosus
AATTTATCAGCTAGGGGTCAAGGAATGAACACTCTGAAGTATTTTCTCTGTCTTCATGAAATCCTTGGAGAAAAGTGTTTACAGTGTTTAGATACTGCACCTTTCTCCTCTCATCTTTGTCCAAATGTTAAAGCAGAAGCAAGTGGGTCATGTTTTTTTCTCCCCCGCTAACATGAATCTGAGGCAGAGGTAAAGGTAATAACTGCTGGCCCTTCAAAGCTTTGCCTTTTAACTAGGAGCCTCTTTTCTCCACAAGAAGGTGATGCTATGGCATTCAGACCAGTTGTCATTGAGAAGTTGGTAAAACCTCATTTGTTTCCAGAAGAAAGGAGTCTGCATTGCTTTGCTTGCTTTTTAAAAAGAGAGCTGACAACTGCAACACAATAATCCAAAATTATTCTTGTTAAGCATTCAGGGGCAGGTGTATTCCCTAAGCAGCCTGCCATTTCAGAAGTTTATTTATTTACTTGAAAGAAATGAGCAAGTTTTCTTGCAGACATATCAAATGTAGAGATATAAGAATTCTAGCAATCCTCTTCCGATTTTTAGGTCACCTCAAAGAACATACTCCCTTTTCTGCTTTTTTCACCAGCTCCCCTCGTACTTTCCACTTCTCTTAACACCCTATTCAATTCAGAAAGAACGAATAACTCCAAAGTTGTCATGATTTTTACCTGTCTGGGCCTCAGTTCTTCTTCCATATAAGAAGACATAAAGGTGCCTTTCTGATCTAAAGTCACAGTGACTGGGTCCCTCTTCCACGGGTTTTTCCAGTGCTTGTGATTACTGATCTTAAGCCTCCACGTAAGATGTTATTTTAGCTTTCAGTGATGTGTCGGAGTCCACAGGTAGTTATAGAACTACATAATGCTATATTTAAAATTTGGTTCCACTGGAAATGGCTCTTGCTTTTTATCTCATCAATAACTACTTAATCAAACACATGTAATGTGTGTGGCTTGAGATAAAATGTATCATTTTCCCAGGCTCACACGAATGAAGTGCCTACCTTTGCACCACCATGAATCTCAAGTTTGTTTTATCACATCTCCCCACATACGGGGACTACTCAAGCTGACTCATAAAGATCCATTTATTTGTTTACAAAATAGTTTTTTGCATGAGGAAATCTAATAATAATTGTATCTGGGCCATTCAGATTCAAAAATAAAACAACAAATTACAATCAGTTATAATTACCACCTGCTAATAAAAATGCTAATCCTATTTAGTGCAGCACCGGCTTCTTACCAACCTGGGGATGGGGGGAGGGTGGTGGTGGAAGACTACTAAATGCTGGTGTTTTCTATCTGCAGCTCAAAAAGGAGGCTCAGCATTTCCCCAGCTCTCTACTTGTTCTCTTCCTTTCACAAATCTCTCTGCCTCTTGATCCATCTCTCTGCCTCTTGATCCCTTGGGCTGCTGAAAGCACCTACTTTTTCTTTTCCTTCCTCCTGCTCTCTGCGGACCAGCAGTGATGTGCTATGGCTTGAGCTCTTAAGTTAGGGTGTGGTATCACCAATGACATCAGCAGGCTTTCCCAAGTGATAGGCGTAGTGTTCAGGGATCTTTAAGGCACCTTCCTATTCATGATCTCATTGTATATCTAAATACCCGGGCATCTCAGAATAGCTTGGTGAGCAGGGGTGACATCACCAAGAAGGCAGAGTAAGACACTCTAGGATTCTGTCCCCCAAAAGGAGCTTTAAATAAGAAGTAAAATCTGACGAAACCATCTTTCTCAGAGCTCTGGAAGTTGAACAAATGTGGATCACAAAAACAACTTTAAAATGACGGAAAACCTCATGGCAACCTTGTGATACTTCCCCAGCAGGGTACAGAACTGGCCTATGCTCCCAGCATGGCTCTCTGGTCCCAGTTTTAGATAGAGCAGAATAACCCTTTTAGGCATACTAGGGTTCATGTATGTTTATGCCAGTCTGTCTGATGGCAGCATAAAAAACTGAACCAGGACACTTGTCACAGTCTTACCAACTCAGAACTTGCCCTGTGCATAGGAAGGTAGAATGCTAGGCACCTAGAATGATGATGTTGGGACATAAAGTATAGCATCCAGGAAGAGGGGACATTTGTATCCATGGTAAACAGGGGAATTCCTACGGCCATGTGCACATGCCCAGGACAAGGTGCATACTGATAAAAGACAGGAGAGGACCCTATACTATTATTTCAGGCTGTTTTTTAAATTTAGACACTCACATAGGACAATCTGCAAATAGTGGGAAAGCTTTTTTTTTTTTCCTTTCGCTAGCTCCTAACATTCAAGGAAATCATTCATAGATGCCTCATTTACTAAATTCCAGAAATACTGCATTAAAAGATCAAAATGTCCAATGTGCAACAAAAGATCATAAGGATTGAAAACAAACAGGAAGCTATGGCCCATGCAAAGGAGAAGACTAAAGCATTACGAAACATCAATGAGGAGAACCTGGATATACCAAAGACTTTAAGTAAAATGTACTAAATGTGCTCAAAGAACTAAAGGAAAAAAAATTAAAGGAAATCAGAAAAATGATAGACAAACACAAAAAGGAAATAGAGCAGAATTCCCTAAAGAGGTTCAATAGCAGTTTCAAGCTGGCAGAAGAATGAATCAGTGAACTTGAAGAGAGGACAATTGAAACAATTCAGACAGAGGATCACAAAGAAAAATGAACAGAGAATGAGAGACCTGTGGGACACTATAAAATATACCAATACATAGGAGTCCCAGAAGGAAAAGAAAGGGGCAGAAAGAATATATGAAGAAATAATGGCAAAATATTCCCAAATTTAATGAAAGACATGAATATACACAACCAGAAATTTCAGTAAACTCCACACAGAATAGACCTACACTGAGACACATTATATAATCATATTGTCAAAAATCAAAGGCAGAGAGAGAATCTTGAAAGCTGCAAAAATGTGCCATGTTCAAGGGAGCCTCAATAAGATTAAAAGTTGATTTCTCTTTGGAAACCATGGAGACAAGAAGGCAGAAGAATGACAGAAAAAGAATCATTTATCTAGCAAAACTGTCTTTCATAAATGAAACAGTGATAAAGACATTTCCACATAATCACCAATAGACCTGCCCAATAGGCAATGTTAAAGGGAGTTCTTCAGATTGAGAGGAAAGGACATCAGACAATTAAAGCTGCAAAAAGAAATAATGATAATGGTAAATATAAATGCCAGTACTATTGTACTTTTGGTTTATAATTCCAATTAATACTTGTTAAAAGATCTAAAATGTAAATGAATAGTAATGATAAATCAATAGTTTATATTATGAAAAATTATATGTCACCATAGATGACATGGACAAATTTCTAGAAATATACAAATTACCTAAGCTGATTAAAGAAAAAATAGAAGATCTCAACAGATCAATAACAAGAGACTGAATCATTCAAGAAAAAATTCCCAAAGAAAAGTCAAGAACCTGATCACTTCACTGTTGAATTTTGCCAAATATTCAAAGAAGAATTAACAATCCTGCCCAAACTCTTCCAAAAAATTGAAGAGCAGTGAAGACTTCCTAATTCATTCTATGAGGTCAGCAATATTTTTACACCAAAGCCAAATAGAGATATCACAAGAAAAGAAAATTACATGCCAATATCTATGACTATCACTGCAGTATTCCTCAACAAAAAGACTAGCAAATGGAATCCAACACTACATTAATAGACAGAAGGAAAAAACCCACATGATCATCTCAACTGATAAAAAACACTTAAAACTAGGAATAGAAGGAAGCTTCCTCAACATAATAAAAGGCATATATGGGAAACTCACCACTATCATACTCAGTGGTAAAATGAGTGAAAGTTTCCCCCTCTAATCAGAAGCAAGACAAGGATGCTCTCTTTCACCACTGCTATTCAACATTGTACTAGAAGTGATATCCATAGCAATTAAACAAGTTAAAGAAATAAAAGGCTCCAAATTGGACAGGCAAAATAAAACTATTCGTATTTACAGATTATATATATATATATAATCCTGATGACTCTACACAAAAGCTCATAGATCTAATAAATGAATTAAATAAAGTGGCAGGGTACAAGAGCAACACACACAAATCAGTGGTGTTTTTATAGACTAGCAATTTACATCCAAAAAAGGAAACCAAGAAAGCAATTCCATTCATAAGAGTAACTAAAAGAATAAAATATCTAAGAATAAAATTAACCAAGAGTATAAAAGACTTGTATAGGCAGAGCTCATTTTATTACACTTTTCTTTATTGCGCTTCACAGATATTGCATTTTTTACAAATTGAAGGTTTGTGGCCACCTTGCATTGAGCAAGTCTATGGACACCATTTTTCCAATAACATATGCTCACTTTCTGCCTCTGTGTCATGTTTTAATTAAGGTTTGTACATTTTTTTTAATTAGAGAAGTTATAGGTTTATAGAAAAATCATGCATAAAATAGAGTTCCCATGTACCACCCTATTATTAACTTCTTACATTAGTGTGGTACATTTGTTACAATTCATGAAAGAACATCTTTATTATTGTACTGTTAACTATAGTCTGTCTTTCGCATGAACATTTTTTTTTAGACATAATGATATTGCACACTTTTATATGTACTGGGAAACCAAAAAATTCCTGTGACTCACTTTATTGTGATATTCACTTTATTGTGGTCATCTGCAACTGAACCTGCCATGTTTCCAAGGTATGAATGTACACAGAAAACTATAAATCATCGCTGAAATAAAAGAAGACTTAATCCATGGCCATGAATTGGAAGTCTTAGTATCATTAAGATGTCAATACTAGCCAAAGCAATTTACAGTTTATTGGAATTTTGATTGCATTGTGTCTTCAATCAAATTCACATGGAATGGACTTCCAGGAACATGGTGGATTAGAAAGACACAGGAGACTCCTCTCACAGAAAAATAGAGGACAGGCAGAAATGGCCTGAAAAAAAAAAAAGTTCTAGGGTGTAGGACACCAGGGGAAGGCCCAGAAGAGAGAGAGGCACAAGTAAGGAACCTTGACTTTAAGACCAGGAGTAGACTGCTGCTGCCGGCACTGATCCTCCACCTACATGCAGAAAACTTTGAATTCTCTGGCCTTAGGCCTGTGGCTACAGACAAAGGGGGCCACAGGAATCCACCTCCCCAGGAAAATGGAGATATAGGGATGCAGCCTAAAGCTGATTTAGGTTTTGACCCATAAATTTGGTCTCCTGGTTCCCAAGAGCCCTTCCAGGCTGAGTGGGGCCACACCAGTGTTTTTCCTGGGAGCCAGCATGGGACTAAAGAGATGTGATCCTCTCAAATGCCCTCCCTACTGACCAGGACTAATTGCTGAGGATACAGAGGGGAGTAGAATTATTTCCCACCTGGGAAAAGAGGGGGCTGCCATCAACAGTTGGAGAACTGTCTCTGAGAAATTAAAAGTAAATAAGAAAGGCTTGTTCTGGCTTTTACAGCCTGCCCAAGGCCCTCGGAAGTGGGTCTACAACCCATTACTGGGTCCAGGGTTCAGATTTGAGCAACTAACAGGGACAATCCTAAAGACCTAGAACAGGTTGAACCAGGAATCAAAGAATGGCAATAAAATGGTCTCCTACCACTAAATCTCTACAAAAGAAAGAAAACTTAAGCAACAGAGTAAACTCACCATCATAATCAGATGCCTAGACATCAGCAAAAAAGTACAACTCATATTAAGAAAATGGAAGAAATGGCCCAAGCAAAGGAATATGTCAAAGCCTCAGATGAGATTCACGCAAATTTCCAAAATCAGATTAATAAGTTGAAAGACAATATGGCTAAAGAGATAAAAGACACCAAGAAGACACTGAGCCAGCTCAAAGAAGAATTTGAAAACTTGAATAGAAAAGTAACAGAGCTCATGGGAATGAAAGACATGATAGGTGCGATTAAAAAAAACACACATTAGAGCCATACAACAGCAGACTTGAAATGATAGAAGAAAGAATAAGTGATACAGATGACAGAACAGCTGAAATTGGAGAGAGAAAAGAATGGGGGAAAAATTGAGCAGGGGCTCAGAGAATTTAATGATAACACAAAACGCAACAACATATGTGTGATGGGAGTTCCAGAGGGAGAAGAGAAGGGAAAAGGGGCAGAAAGAGTATTTGAAGAAATAATGGATGAAAATTTCCCAACACATGAAGGAAATGAACTTATGTGTCCAAGAAGCGCAGCATATCCCAATCAGAATAAATTTGAATAAACCTACAGATTTATATAAATTTATATAAATAAGACACATACTACTCAGAATGTCAAACATCAAAGATAAAGATAGAATTCTGAGAGCAGCAAGGAAGAAACAACCCATCAAAGAAAAAGATAACCAAAAGTAAAAAGCCAACAAAAATTAGATATGGCATATAAAATCCGAAGAATAAAATGGTAGAAGTAAATAATTCATTTACAGTAATATCACTGAATGTGAATGGATTAAACTCCCCAATCAAAAGATATAGGCTGTGGAGCAGATGTGGCTCAAATGGTTGGGCATCCGTCTCCCATATGGAGGGACCTGGGTTTGATCCCCGGGACCTCACAGTAAAATAAAGAAAAATATAGAAGTCGCATGGGCTGCGTCATCAGGCCCACATGCAGGTGTGCTGCCAGGCCCTGCCGAGCCACGCAGCAAGATGATGATGTAACAGGAGAGTGACACAAGAGAGAGCCAAAATGAGATGCACTGTAAAACCAGGAACTGAGGTGGTACAGGTGGCAGAATGCCTCTCTCCCACATTGGAGGTTTCCAGGATCAAATCCTGGTGAAGACAGGAGGAGAAGGATGAAAAGAGAGGGCAGGAAACAGACACAGAGAATTGCCCAGCAAATGGACACAAAACGGCAAAAATAGAGGGGGGCGGTTTAAAATGGATAAAAAGTAAAATAAATCTTAAAAAAAAGAAGATTTGGGCCAACAGAATAGATTAAAAACCATGAGCCATCCATATGCTGACTACAAGAGACTCACCTTAGACCCAGGGATACAAACCAGCTGAAAGCAAAAGGTTGGAAAAAGATACTCCACACAAATAGTTAGCAAAAAGAGCAGGGGTATCTATGCTAATATTGGACAAAACAGAATTTAAATGAAAAAAAGGTTATGAGATAGAGAAGGCCATTATATATAAAAGGGACAATCTACCAGGAAGAAATAAGTCATAAATGTCTGTGTACCTAACCATAGTGCCCCAAAATACATGAGGCAACCTCTGGCAAAACTGAAGGGAGAAATAAACATCTCTACAATAATAGAAACTTCAACACACCACACATATCATTAGATAGAACAATGAGACAGAAGATAATGATAAACAAGCTAGACCTAACAGACATAAACAGAATATTGTATCCCAAATCAAGTGCTCATGAATTTTTGTCCAGGATAGACCACATACTAGGTCACAAGGCATGACTAAATAAATATAAAATGACTGAACTTATACAAAGTGCCTTTTCAGATCATAATGGAATGAAACTGGAAATCAATAATAGACCAAAAAAGGGGAAATTTGCAAATGTGTGGAGGTTGAACAACACACTACTAAACAATCAGTGGGTCAGAGGAGAAATTGTAAGTGAAATTAGTAAATACATGGAGACAAATGAAAGTGAGAACACAACATATCAAAACCTATAGGATACAGCAAAGGCAATGCTGAGAGGGAAATTTATGATCCTAAATGCCTATATTAAAAAAGAAGAAAGAGTTAAAATCAAAGATATAACTGAACTGGAGACACTAGAAAAGAGAACAACAACCCATCCCCAAAGCATGCAAAAGGAAAGAAATAATAAAGATTAGAGCAGAAATAAATGAAATTGAGAAAATAGCAATAGAGAAAAATCAACAAAACCTCAACAAAACCAAAAGCTGGTTCTCTGAGAAGATGAATAAAATTAACAAATCCTTAGCTAGACTAACAAAGAGAAAAGAGAAGATGTAAATACAATCAGAAATTAAAGGGGAGAAGTTACTACTGACCCCACAGAAATAAAAAGGATAAGAGGATATTATGAGAAACTGTATGCCAACAAACAGACAACCTAGATGAAATGAACAGATTCATAGTAACACACAACCTATAGTGACACCACAAGAAATATAAGAACTCAACAAACCAATCACATTTTAAGAGATTTAATCAGTCATCAAAAATCTCCCATGAAAGAAAAGTCCAGGACCAGATGGCTTCACGGGGGGGAATTTTACCAAGCACTTCAAGAAGATTAACACCAATCCTGTTTAAACTCTTCCAAAAAATTGAAGAGGAGGAAAAATTGCCCAATACATTTTATGAGGCCAACATCACACTAATACCAAAGCCAGATAAAGATACAAGGAAATTACATACTAATATCTTTAATGAGCATAGATACAAACTTTTTCAACAAAATACTTGCAAACAGAATCCAACAGCATATCAAAAGAATTATACACCATGCACAAATAGAATTTATTGCTGATATGCAAGGGTGGTTCAACATAAGAAAATCAATTAATGTAATAAACCACATTAACAAATTGAAGGGAAAAAAACCCACATGACTATCTCAATTGATGCAGAAAAGTCATTCGACAAATCCATTATCCTTTCTTGATAAAGACCATATATGAAGAACCCACAGTCAACATTGTACTCAATGGGGAAAGGCTGAAAGCTTTCCCTTTAAGATCGGGAACAAGACAAGGATGCCCACTGCCACCTTTTATTCAACATTGTGCTAGAAGTTCTAGTTAGAGCAATTAGACAAGAGAAAATAAAAGGCATCAAAATAGAAAAAGAGGAAGTAAAATTCTCACTATTTGCAGATGACATGATCTTATATTTAGAAAATTCTGAAATGTCTACAACAAAGCTACTTCAACTAATGAGTTCAGCTAAGTGGCAGGATATACATATAACAAAAATAATGTTTCTGTACACCAGTATTGAACAATCTGAGGAGGAAATCAGGGGAAAAATCCATTTACAATAGCAACAAAAAGACTCAAATACCTAGGAATCAATTTAATCAAAGAAGTACATGACCTATATGCAGAAAGCTACAAAACATTGCTAAATCAATGAAGATCTAAACAAATGGAAAGACATCCCATGTCCATGGATTGGAAGACTATCATGAAGATGTCAATCCTACCAAAATTGATTTATAGATTCAATGCAATACCAATGAAAGTTCAAACAGCCTACTTTAAAGGATCAGAAATGAAAATTACCGAGTTAATTTGGAAGAGTGCACCTGAATAGCCAAAAGCATTCTAAAATTGAAGAGTGATGTAGGAGGAATTTCACTGCCTGACCTTGAAAGGCCACAATGGTCAAAACAGCATGGGATTGGCATAAAGACTGAGACATTGACCAGTGGAATAGAGTTGAGAGTCCAGAAATAAGCCCTCATCTCTATGGCCAACTGGTTTTTGACAAACCTACAAAGTCCATGTTAATGGGACAAAACCATTTCTTCAACAAATGGTGCTGGGAGAAATGGATATGTATAACCAAAAGAAAGAAAGGACAGACCCCTATCTCACTCCCTACACAAGAATCAACTCAAAATTTATCAAAGATCTAAATATAAAAGCCAAGACCATAAAACTACTAGATGAAAATGTAGGGAAACATCTTAAAGATCTTGTGGTAGGTGGTGGTTTCTTGGACCTTACATGCAAAACAGGAGAAACAAAAGAAAATAGATAAGTGAGACCTCCTCAAAATTAAACACTTTTGCACCTCAAAGGACTTTGTCAAAAGAGCGAAAAGGCAGCCAACCTAATGGGAGAAAATATTTGGAATTCACATATCCAGTAAGGATTTAATATCCCTGATATATAAAGAGATGCTACAACTCAACAATAAAAAGACAAATGACCCAATTAAAAATGGGCAAGAGACTTGAATAGACATTTGTCTAAAGAAGAAATACAAATGGTGAAAAAACACATGCAAAAATGTTCAATATCATTAGCAATTAGGGAAATGCAAATCAAAGCTATAATGAGATAGCATTTCACATGTATTAGAATGACCACTATTAAAAAGACAGAACTACAAGTCTTGGAGAGGATGTGGAGAGATAAGAACACTTATTCACTATTATTGGGAATGTAAAATGGTACAGCCACTGTGGAGAACTGTTTAGCAGACCCTAAAGAAGTTATGTATAGATTTTCCAGGTGACCTGGCAATACCACTAATGGGTATATACCCAGAAGAACTGAGAGCAGTGACACAAACAAACAGACATTTGCACAACAATGTTCGTAGTAGTGTTATTCATGATTGCCAAAAGATGGAAACAACACAGGTGTCCAACAACCAATGAATGGATAAACAAACTGGTGTATACACACAATGGAATATTATGCAGCTGTAAGAAGAAATGAAGTCATAAAACATATGACACCATGGATGAACCTGGAGGACATTATGTTGAGTGAAGCAAGCCAGACACAAAAGGACAAATACAGTATGATTGTGCTATTATGAACTCGCGATTATGAACTAAATATATTGTGTATTTTTATGGAGTTAATAACTTGAAATGGGTCACCAGAAAATAGAATGAGATTAGCGAATAGAAAGCTGAGTGTTAACTAGTGCAGAATTGGTAAAGAGGATGTGTGTTAAACTTTGTAAATGAATAGAAAAAAGGTGAAAACACAACATGTTTGTAACTAGCAGTGCTATTATATGGGTATGACAGTGGTTGGAAGGGAAAGTCTAAGGTCATGTAAATTACTAAAAGAAAAGCTAAAAAATGTAACATGGGACAGCATATAGTAAAACCTCATGTGTAATATGAATATAGGTAATATTGCATATATAAGACTTTTTCTTTGAAACTGAAGAAAATATGTTAATGTTACAAGATGTTAATATCAGACAAAAAAAACTATGCTCAAAGAAACCTGACACAAAGTACTACATATTGTATGATTCCATTTATATAATATGTAAATATAAAATCAATTTATAAAGATGAAATTAGATTAGTGGTTATATAGGGCTGGGAAAGGATAGAAGGATTGAGAGGTGAATGCTAAGGGATATGGAGTTTTTCTTTTTGGAGTATTGAAATTGTTCTAAAACTTTTTGTGGTGATAAATACACAACATTGTGATTATACTAAAAGCCATTGGTTATTCACTTTGGGTAGGTTGCGTGGTATGTGGATATATCTCAATAAAACTCAATAAAATAAATAAATATCCAAGAATAGCCAGAAATAGTAGCTGTGTACAGAAAGGGAATCATGGAGGGATTGAGAGGTAATGAATTTGTATGTCTGTTTTTTATTATTGAAATAATGAAAATGCTCTAGTAATGATTGAAGTTATTAATGTACAACTATGTGATTATGCAAGATACCATTGGTTTGTAAACTTTGGATGGATTGCATGCTTTACTAATATGTATCAATAAAATTGATTTGTTAAAATTTTTTTTAATTCGTATGGAATGGTAAGGGACAGTAAATAGTCAAACCCATCTTGAAAAAGGACAAAAGTTAGATGACTCCTACTTCCTGATTTCAGAATTTATTGCAAAGCTACAGTTGTCAGTGTGGTACTGGCAAACGTATAGACCAATGGAATAGAACTGAGAGTTCAGAAATAAACCCACATATCTATGACCAACTTATGTTTTACATACTGGCCTGTCTGACATAGGCACTGCCTATGTTCTCCAGAGATTCCCAGCCCTCTATTTGAGAACATAGCAGGACCCCCAGGATGGCAGTCTAACACCTCACCATTCATTGTGTGGGTCTCCACCCACTCATACAACGCACTACGACAGGATGAACACTCACATAACTCCCTAGAAGCCTGCCCCAGGTGCGCCCTGTCCCACATGCCCCCCACATCCAACACCCTAAACTAGTAACCCACCCCTGCCATATTTGCCAAAAGAATATTCAACCACATACACGCGAATCTCCAGAGTTCATCTGCTCCCTTCCATGGACAGTCCAACCTCCCCATGGACAGTCCAACCTCCCCCCCACCCTACCCCCCTCACAGACCAGCACCGCCCAACCCAGTAGCATCACTGCACAACTACATCCTTCCACCTTATGAAAGGTTTTGCCCACATGGGCATTGGCTCACAACCTTCTACTCCCTTTCTGTCTCCTGAATGTTGTCATCTTGACTAATGAAAAACTGATCAACCCCATTCTCCTCTGCTAGTCCTGCAAGTATCCCTTGTGATGTGCGAGTGCTTGTCTGTGTTGTAGAAGGCATTGACTGAGTATCTTTGTGCTGCTCTGATCAAAATTGCATTGTTTCTTCCTGCAGGGGCATTTATACCTCGATGTAATGAGGAGGGCTATTACAAAGCCACGCAGTGCCATGGCAGCACAGGGCAGTGCTGGTGTGTGGATAAATATGGGAATGAGCTGGCTGGCTCCAGGAAACAGGGCACAGTGAGTTGTGGTGAGTAAGACCTTCTCCCATTAGCCCCACAATGACCTCCAGTGGCCAGTGGGAACTCACCATGGAAGGATCTGGACAGAAGAATTTTGAGAGCTAGCTCTGTCTGCAGTGAAATTACAATGGAGATACAGTAGCTTATAGTATGCAGTGCTGGCTTCACAAGTGGCAGGAATTCACCGTGACCACTGGGTCGAATAATAATTTTTGAAAGGCAGGCAAGTGTTGCAGGCAAAGTGGAACTTTTGTTGCCATTGCTTTTCGCTTAGTATTTTACAACTCCCAAGAAGGTAGAAGCATCCCAAGAGTTCTAGGGCTTGTATCAGAACATTGGGGTCCATGCCATGGAGAGTAATCCCACCTAGTATATTTTAGTCCACACTTAGAGACTAAATTGCATGGTTTTACCCTACAATGGTCACTTGTGTGGGGAGCCACCAGACATGGGCCATGCAGTGTAAGCAGAAACTAACCTCCAATCTTTTCTTCCTTCTTCATATGTTTCAGAAGAGGAGCAGGAAACCTCAGGGGATTTTGGCAGTGGCGGCTCTGTGGTCCTGCTGGATGACCTTGAGGATGAGCGGGAGCTGGGACCCAAGGGCAAGGAGGGGAAACTGAGGGTGCACACGCGGGCAGTGACAGAGGATGATGAGGATGAGGACGACGACAAGGAGGATGAGGTTGGGTACATATGGTAGTCCCCATGAGGAAGAGGACATGAGTTTTGCACAAAATTGCAAGACACTTCCTATTCCTGCATTTGTATCTAAGACTCTGAGGCACCAAGGTCTCTTCTCCATTGTTGCTCTCTGTGCCCGACCTAAGGTTTGGAAGACAACTCCTTTTCCCAGAGCATTCTGATATTCAGTACGGCTGTGTAGGAGGAAGAGTGTTGCATTTTGCTCTGTTTTTCGTTGAGACTGGGGAATGGCTGGCTTAATTAGAGTCTCCTGCCCTCCCGTGAGAAGCATGTTATTGATGTGGAATTCGGACAGTGCAGGGAGCCCCTACCCTCTGAAACGAAAAAAGCCCTTTTTGATTACCCACACTGGTGGTTATTACAGCATGGTTCCCGGCCTTACAGTGTCTAAGTGCTTTTCTTGTGTTCTGTAGATGTCGTGGAAAACACACCTGTACCTTGACCCGCCACCCCTGGTGTTTATGACTAAAAATTAATTTTTCATATCACTGTATCTGGCTTCCTACAAACAGCCTTAATTCAGTCAAGAGTCCCCTTAGGGAATTCATTTTCTTTATTTAAAAATGGTGCCTGGATGCTTCTTGCTATACGTGCATAAATATGTGGGTACGTAAGAGACCACGTGTGTGCGTGTATGCCTGGCACACACACACACAACTCAGAAAAAAATGTTTGGGTATCTTTAAAACTCATTTGTAAAACAATTATAAATTTATCAGCTTGCCCAGACCTGGACACTTGTTTCTGAAATAAGAAATTTATATTGAAGTCCTCTTTTGCACTAACAGTCAACACTTGTAGTAGCCTGGAGGCTTCCTCTCTATGCATTTGCAGAGTTACCAGAAGCCTCCTTGATTCGGATAAGCCTCCGTCTGCCTAAATCACTTTTTTCGCGTAAGCCATGGGACACCCACATGGGCAGCTTTACAAGCCATCACTTTCATTTCAGCTCAAAGCCCTGCTCGGGCTGCAGGATTCCTGCCTACCACAGGTTCCTCCCTTCCCTACCTACTCAAGGGCTTTTTCTAAGGCACGTACACACATACACACACCCTGTTCTCTGAGAAGACAGTACCACAGTGTTCCCTTAGAAGTAAATTTAGGATTAACTCAATGTTTTGCTTTTGTCTCCTTTCTATCCACAAATCATGAGGGTACAAAAGCTGTAGAGAGCTCTACCACCCATCATTTGCAAAGAATCCCAGATGGAAGCCTAGAAAACTTCGTAGTAGCACAAGAAAGCACAAAGAAGCTAGGGAGAATTTTTAAGAGTTAGTCCTTCCCCTGCCTCCTCCTTCCAAACACACGTGGCTAAGATACTAATGACGAAAGGCCTTCACCACTACGTTTATTTTCTCTAACTCATTATTGGGGTCTAGTTCCAAATTTGGTAGGGTCACATCATTACCTGCCTTTAGGAGTGATTGCTCTCCCTATCAAGCTGGCCCAGATACAAATACCAAAGAACAGTCTTCAAAGTGGCCCCATTCAGTTTGGTTCCTGCCCTTACACCCCTTCCTCACCTGGTTATTACCAGCCTGGATGCCCTAATCACCCACCAAGCAAGGTTCTCTGGTCCACATTGTTCTTGCCTTCACCATGAAATGCACCCAATCCACATGACAACATTAACTTGGGCAAAAATTATATTCAGCCAAACTATGATCATAGTAGCATCTGACCAAACCTCTTCCAAATTCTTTGCTTTGGGCTGGACGAAATGGAATTATCCCTCGAGTTGGTCTCAGATGGGAAATGAAAATACCTGATATAGCTAACTCCTTTGGCTTGATGAGCACAAGTACAATCAGGATCTTAGATGTGCTTAACTTTTCCCATAGGGAGACCACAGACAAGCTCTGCATTGGGATTTCAATCCATAACCTCTTTTTTTTCACTTGAACAAAACTTTGAAATAACAGTTTAGAAAGCAGGTGTTTAATTGCAGCTAAATTATAATAGAGTGAATAAAAAAATCATGACATACTAAAAAAAATCTCAGTTTAGGCCATCAAAGAAAACCATTGTTGCCAACTCCTCCGAGGTTGGAAAAGGCACAAGAGAACAAATTAAAATCGACAAATTGATTTCACTTAGAGAAACTTGTAGGAGCAGAGTGAACCACTGATTTTAATTTGCCTAATTATCTTATGACAAGTGTCAAATTAAGATGGCACTTAAAGATCCTGCACATTAACTTAATGACGGAGAAGAGTGCTCAGTAGATAATTCCCAGTGAGGTAATGAGATGCCATTTTCAGAGATATTCCAAGAAGGTATTTTGATTCATTAAAATATTAAATAAAAAGCCCTCCTGAGATTGGAACCCCAAATCAATAGAACAACATTAACACCAGTTTTTAAAGGTCTTTAGTACTCTTCACAAATACAAGAGGTTGAATTTTGAGTTGTCTTATCCTTAGAAGTAGAATTTCTGTTTTGCTTTTTGTAGCAGTTCTTTAGTTTTAGTGACTGAGTACATATGAAATATTGATTTTTAAAAAAATAGTATTGTGATAATCCAGTCCCTTGTTTGAGGCAGGTTTTGAGTTGAATCCCTCCTAACTCATTTGTAGAAACGCCTCAGTGAATAGTTTTATTCTTATTCCATGACTGGTTCTTTTATTTAATATTGTTTTCTTGGCATCCAACTTAAATCCCAGCATTTTCTTCCATCATGGTCAGTTGTCTGGCCTAGTAATGGCTTTTGTTTGCCACAAGAATTCTAGGCATGTGAATACCTTACTCCTGAGCTTGAGGTTTTGTATCAGTTTCCCTTCTTTGTGCCCATTCCCTTTCCCAGCACAGATGGCGACATGTCTGCCCAGGTCTGCCCCTCTACTCTTCCCAGGATGCCGTCCACATTTGCTGTTTTTTTTACCTTGACCACACTGTACAGTAACATCCAAGAGCCCTTTCTACAGTGGGTGGTTTTGGTCTTTTTATACCTTTTTCTCAAAGTCTCTGATGTTTGTCCCTGTTAAATGTGTAGCATTGTAATGACAGCCCACCAAATCCTGAGTGTCAGTTTGTTGTCCCTATTGTAGATGAAATAGTGAAGTAGAAAAACCTTGTAAATTCTGAATGCTTTTCCATGTAGACTTCTCTGGAATGTGAACATGACTCTTTGGTTAATAGTAAATGCTTAACTGTAGTCCTGAGTAGGTGCATTTCTGTCTGTCTCAATAAATTTTAATTTGTCTGCAACATCTCGGTGTCTGTATTTTGTTGGCTTGAATGTGCAGCCACGACCACACACCATCCCTGGAGAACAGTGTGGGCAGCCAAAGGGAATGGCCACCCGAGGTCCACAGTCAGGGTTTCTGTACATGGCA
>PVKH010014358.1:0-16133 GCA_004027955.1 Chaetophractus vellerosus
GCCTCTGTGGCATGGCTTGCAGTTTCCCAGAGAGGTGGTGCAGGTCCCCTCAGCTTCCTCCCTGCCAGGGGTGGGGCTGGGGTTTAGGTTAGACCTGCAATCCGACCTGGGTGGAAAGAAGCCCGTCCTTACCAGCACTGTTATTTTCAATCAGCCCCACTTCCCCTCAGGCCAGGGGCGGAGTCAAAATGGCAGCTACCAGCCTCCTGACCTGGACAGGCTGAAAGTTTAGTTGTTCCTAGGATTATACTTTAGCCTGTCGAATTCACCAATCAGTAGCTGAAATTGGTGCCACACTGTGTCTTCTTACCCTGTGTTTTGGGAAATGGAGCTTCTTAACTCCAGCCACGGAATATCTCCCGAGGTGGCTTATGTCACAGGCACAGACCTCGGTGGTGTGGAGGGCTCTACTCATGAATCCCCTCTGCAAATGGGCAGTCTACTCCTTCCGTACTTTCAACGATGTTGCAGAATACCCTTCTGGTCTTCTGGGGCCCCCAAACAGGTGCTCTAGGTAGCTCTGGGTGATTACCGACTGCCCTGCAGCACGAGCTGACTCCAGGAGCTCCCCACTCTGATGCCATCTTCCCTCCCCTCCTCAGTTAATTTTTATATATGGTATGAGGTAGGGTCCATTTCAGATGCCCAGTTTTCACAACACCACTTGTTAAAGAGACTATTCCTTTTTTTTGTTTTTTTTTTTCTGTTACATATCCCCCCTTTCTGCTTGTTCTTTGCTGTGTTCATTTTTGCGTTCTTCTTGTCTCCCCACATTGTGGTGATCTGCCGAGTCAGCTCACCATGCTGCGGCTTTGCCCTGCCCATGGCGGCTTTTTGCCCTGCATGTGGTGGCTTTGGCCCGCCGATGGTGGCTTGCCTTCTCAAGGCGGTCTGCCTGCTTGAAGAGGCCCCAGGAACCCAACCCGGGGCCTCCCATGTGGTAAACCGGCGCCCTATCCACTGGGCTACAGCCGGCCCCATTAAAGAGACTATTCTTTCCCGATTGAATGTACTTGGCATCCTTGTGACAAATCAATTGGCCCTAGATGTGAGGGTTTATTTCTGAACTCTCAGTTTGAGTCCATTGGTCTATATATTTGCCTTGTGCCATCACCATGATGTTTTCATTTAAAAATATTTTTATTACAGAAGTTTTGTGTTTACAGAACAATTATGCATAAAATACAGAATTCTCATATACCACCCCACTACCAATAACTTGCATTGGTGTGGAACATTTGATACAATTGATGATAGTACTTTTATGTAACTACTGTTTTTTTTTTTTTAACAGTAGTTACCTTTGTTGCTATTGATGAAAGATTATTAAAATAGTACTATTAACTATCGTACATGGTTTACATTTGGTGTATTTTCCCCCATATACCACTCTATTAATACCTTGTATTAGTATTATATATTTGTTATAATTCATAAAAGAACATTCTTATACTTGTGCTCTTAACTATACTCCATCATCTACCATATGGTTCACTGTATTATACAATCCTATGTTTTATCATTTAATTTTTGCTCTAGTAACATATATGACCTGAAGTTTCTCCTTTTAACCATATTCACCTATATAATTCAGTATTGTTAATTACATTCGTAATAATTTGTTACTATCATGACCATCTATTTCCAAACCTTTCCAATCAACCTAAATAGAAATTCTGTACAAATTAAGCATCGACTCCCCATTCTCTAACCCCAATCTATCCTCTGGTAACCCATATTCTAGATTCTAACTCTATGAGTTTGCTTATTATAATTAGTTCATATCAGTGAGATCATATAATATCTGTCCTTTTGTGTCTGGCTTATTTCACTCAGCATAATGTCTTCAGTGTTCATCCACATTGTTGCATGCATCAGGATTTCATTCCTTTTTATGGATGAATAATATTCCAATATTCCATGCATATCCATTATTAGGAAATATACCTCTTTCTTTTTCAATTATATTCTGACTTTTATAGGAATTAAAGAGCAGAGCTGTATATTGAAGATATAGTACTATTGAGTTTTGCCTTTTAGTTACCCTGATTGATAATCCTCATCTCTTTACACTACTACAAGCCATTATTTCCTGCCTTTTCCTTTCAACCTGCAGAACTCTCTTTAGTATTTCTTGTAGAGCAGGTCTTTTGTTGATGAACTCACTCAGTTTCTGTTTATCTGCAAATATTTTTAACTCTTTCTCACTTTTGAAGGGCAATTTTTGTGGATAAAGAATTTTGGGTTGGCAGTTTTTCTCTCTCAGTATCTTAACTATATCGTACCACTGCCTTCTCACCTCCATGGTCTCTGATGTGAAATTGGCACTTAGTCTTATTGAGGAATACTTCATATTTTCTCTTGCTGCTTTCAGAATTCTCTGTCTTGGCATTTGATATTCTGATTAGTACATGTCTTGAAATAGATCCATTAGGATTTATTCTGTTTGGAGTACATCGCACTATATATATATATATATATGTTTTTGATAAGAGTTGGGAGATTTTTGGCTGCTATTTCCTCAAATGTTCTTTCTGCACTTTTCCCCTTCTCTTCTCCTCCTGGGATATCCAAGACGTGTATGTTTGTGTGTTTTGTGCTGTCACTCAAATCCTGAGACCCTGCTCATTTTTTTCTATTCTTTTCTCTATCTGTTCTGACTGTATGATTTCTATTATCCTATCTTCTAGTTCACTTATTCTTTCTTCTGCCTGTTAAAATCCACTTTTATATGCCTCTAGTATATTTTAAAAAAAAATCTCTACTATTGTGCCTTTCATCCCCATGATTTGTTATGTTTCTTTTTATACTTACATATTCTTCTTTATGTTCACACATTACCTTCTTAATGTCCTTTATCTCTTTATGCATATTTTCCTATATCTCCTTGAATTGATTTAGGAGATTTGCTTGAACTTCTTTAATTAGTTGTTCCAGATTCTGTGTCTTCTCTGAAGTTTTAATTTGTTTCCTTGACTGTCAAGGGTATCTTGCTCTGAGGATCCAATGGGGTCAATCCAGAAAGGTGGATTACTCCAGAAAAGTCTGCTTTGCATTTAGATGGTCCATCCTACAGAAACTGGATTGAGTGAGTACACCCCTTGCCAACCACAGTTCTGTTGAAGTCTCTCTCTCTTGCCCTCCACCCCCAAAGCCCTTTTGTGTGCAGCACTCCTCAGAGGCCTGTGTTCCACCCAGGGTCTCTGTGGAGGGACCCTGTGCCTGGATATTCATGTGGTTCTACCTCACTGCTGTGAGTGCCTCTATAGTCTGTGTCCCTGGCAGGAGGTGGGAGGGATACCAGCCACTGCCTCTGAGAAATTTCCAAGCTGCATAGGACTGGCTAAGGAGGAAGAAAAGGGATCAGTAGTCCAGAATGGAAGTTTCCTACCTGATATTTTTCTTTTTTCTTTGATTCAGCATTTGTGGAGTTTTTCTCCAGTCTTTACTGTCCTCCAGAGTTCTAAGCAAGTGAGGATTTGTACTGTAATTCACTAAATGTCTGAGGACATTTTTTTCAGGGGATGTGTTACATTATCTTTTTGATGACATCCTCTAATGTATTTTTTAAAGATTTATTTATCCCCGCCCCCCGTTGTTTTGTTCTCACTCTCTGCTCTCTGTGTCCATTCTCTGTGTGTTCTTGTGCCTGCTTGTCTTCTCTTTAGCTGGCACTGGAAACCAATCCTGGGACCTTCCAGAGTGGGAGAGAGGTGCTTAATCTCTTGTGCCACTTCAGCTCCCTGGTCTACAGTGTCTTTTGTTCTCTCTCCTCTGTGTCTCTTTTTGTTGTGTCATCTTGGTGCGCTAGTTCTCTATGTGGGCCAGCACTCCTGAGCAGGCCAGCATTCTGTGTGGGCCAGCACTCTGTGCAGGCCAGCCTGCCTTTCACCAGGAGGCCCCAGGAATCGAAACCTGGACCTTCTATATGGTAGACGGGAGCCCAATTGCTTGAACCACATCAGTTTCCCTCTAATGTATTTTTAATGTAAGCTCCTCCTGCCTTTTCTCTGGCACTGCCACTTCCACAGCAATGCACCTGTTTGTCTATCTTCTTGATCAACATGACACCCATCATAAGAAAGATGGTAGCGGCCTGCAACCAGTTCTTATTGGTGGACATTAGAATATCTTATTAGTGGACATGAGAGCACCAATGATATTTTGATTACTGTAGTTTCGTACAGTTTTAAAATCAGTGAGCATCCTCCAACTTTATTCTTTTTTAGTATGTTTTTTGGCTATTTGGAGCCATATTAATTTGATGATTGGTTTTTCATTTCTGCAAAGAAGTCTGTTGGAATTTTGATAGGTGTGTTGAATCTTAAATCATTTTGGGTAGAAGTGCCATCTTAACAATATTTTGTCTTCTGATCAATGAACATGGAATGTCCTTCTATTTATGTAGGTCTTCCTTGTTTTCTTTTAGCAATCTTTTGTAGTTTTCTGTATACAAGTCCTTTACATCTTTGGTTAAATTTATCCTTAAGTATTTGATTTTTAGTTGCTATTGTAAATGGATTTTTTTCTTGATTTCCTCCTCAGTTTGCTCATTACTCTTGTATAGAAACAATATTGATTTTTGCATGCTGATCTTCTATCCTGCTACTTTGCTCACTTTATTAGCTCTTGTAGCTTTGTTGTGGCTTTTTCAGGATTTTCTATATGTACAATCATATCTTCTGCAAACAAGGAACTTTTTACTGCTTCTTTTCCAATTTTGATACCTTTATTTCTTTTTCTTGCTTAATTGTTCTGGCTATAACTTCCTATATAATGTTGATTAAAAGTGATGACAATGAGCATCTTTGTTTTGTTTCTGAACTTAGGGGGAAAGCTTTCAAAAATCTTTTACCACTGAGTATGATGTTAGCTGTGGGATTTTCATATATGGCTCTATCATGTTGAGGAAGTTCCCTTTTATTCTTAGTTTATTAAGTGCTTTTATCAGAAGGGGTGTTGGATTTTGTCAAATGCCTTTTCTGTCCCAATTGAGAAGAGATATTTCCCCCATTTATTCTATTAATGTAGTGTATTACATTAATTTATTTTTTTGTGTGTGTTGAACCAAACTTGCATACCTGGGATAAACCTTACTTGATCATAGCATCTAATTTTTAAATGTGTTGTTGGATTTGGTTTGCTAGTATTTTATGGAGGATATTTGCATTTATATTCATAAGACATTTTGGTATATAATTTTTTTTCTTGTAGTATTTTTATCAGTTGTGATATTAGTATGATGTTGGCCTCATAGAAAGAGTTAGGAAGTATTCCCTCCTCTTCAATCTTTCAAAAATTTGAGCAGGATTGGTGTTAATTCTTCTTGGAACATTTGGTCAAATTCACAGGTGAAGCCATCTGGTCCCAGGGTTTGAATAATTTGGAATTTTTTATTACTGATTCAATCTCTGTACTTGTTATTGGTCTGTTGAGATCTTCTACTTCTTCTTGAGTCAGTAGGAGCAGTTTCTGTATTTCTTGGATTTTAAAAACATTTCATCTAGATTATCTAATTTTTTGTTGCTCTTTTGTTCATAGTAACCTTTACATCCTTTTTATTTCAGTGAGGCCAGTAACCCCTTTTCACTTCTGATTTTAGTTATTTGCAATTTTTCTCTTTTTTCTTTGTCATTCTACATAAAGTTTTGTTGATTTTCTTGACCTTTACAAAGAAACAACTTTTGGTTTTGCTGATTCCATTGTTTTCTTTTTAATTTTTTATTTCACATATCTCCACTCTAATCTTTGTTATTTCCTTCTTTCTGCTGGCTTTGGGATTAGTTTGCTTTAGTTATGAGGTTATGTTTTTGATTTGAGACCTCCCTTTTTAAAATTTTTAAAATTTTTCCTTCTTTCTTAATGTAAGCATTTAGACCTATAACTTTCCCTCTCAGTACTGCCTTTGCTGCACCTGATAAGTTTTGGCATGTTGTGTTTTCCCTTTTATCTGACTCGAGATATTTCTTCATTTCCCATGTGAATTCTTTGACCAATTGGTTGTTTAAGAATTAAAAAATTTTCCACATATTTGTGGTTTTTCCAGATCTCCCTCTGTTATTGATTTCTAGCTACATTCCATTGTGATTGGAGAAGATATATGGTATGATTTCAAAATTTTTGAATTTTCTGAGACTTGTTTTGTGATCTAATATGTGGTCTATCTTGGAGAATGATCCATGTGTATTCTGCTGCTGTTTGGGTGAAGTTTTCCATATACGTTAGTTAAGTCTAGTTGGTTTATAGCATCATCTAAGTCTTATGCTTCTTAAGTAATCTGCTTAAATGCTCTTTCCATTATTGAAAGTGATGTGTTGAAGGGTCCTACTATTAATATAAAACTATTTCTCTGGAAAGTAACAAAACAAACAAAACTAATTCAAAATCACCTTTCACAGTGTTTGCAAATGGGTTCTGCATTGGTTGGAGATCTTCAGAGTTTAGCCCTCGTATTAGGAAGTTCAGCCTGAGATGAATGTGAAGTTCAGTGTCTTCTCTGTCTTTTGTGAGCCTGCTTCTTGTCCTAGGCTTGTGCTTGCTAGTGACCTTAGGAATTTTCCTATTTTCAATAATTCAAATGCCCCTTGTACTCTCTATGAGACAGAGTTTCTACCTTGTCCTCCTCCTGTTCTAGCATATGATTTAAAGCAGACGATTCATTTCCCCAGGCTGTTTTGACTTAATTGTTTTGTATGCTGCTTTAGTTTTCATCAAGCTGCTTCTGCATACAGGGCCAGTTATAAGAGGGTAAGACAGAGGCAAGTTTCCTGGTTCGGTTTTACCTACTGGGAAGACTGGCCCTGGCATATAGTCACCACAGTGTGAACAGAGGAGTTATGCTGTGCTTCCTCCAGAACAGGGCCAGGGACCCACAGTGGGGGTGCAAGATGGTTTTCCACCATGTCAGGGAGGGAGGGGGACAGACCAGCAAGAGAATCATGAGGTTCTCCTACTTCTTTTTTCAAATGGAGAAGTTGAATTTATTATTATTATTAAATGGTTTCTTATTTTGCTGCAAGGCTGTTTCTTCATTGTATGAAAATATCGGAGCAAAGGCGGTAGATTGAAAAATTAAGATAGTTTTGTTCCTCACCTGACACTGTACAAAAAAATTTAGCTCCACTCCCAGGTATTTCCAATGAAAATATCATTAAGTATTTTGACCCAAATCCAGGGATGGATGTAAGCAATAGTTACAATATAAGGCTTGAGATAACAATGTTATCTTTGAACTACATAATTTTTATGTGTAGATTTCACTTCAGATAATTTCATGAATTCTGAATATAATAACTAGATCCTAGTCTAAATCACAGGACAATGTGAAAAATACGCATATTGTGTTTATACCTGATATCATTAGAAAGTTATGGGGTATTTTCTTTTAATAGCATAGTTGGAATGAGTAATTCCTGTTTTTTTTTATTGGTATTGATAAAAGTTGTTATTATAAATCTCTACCCACCAATAACTTAAAATATTGCTGGATTAAGTTGTTTTAAACTAGTTTATTTAATGGTTCCTTTTCACTCCTCCATGGGTTTTATGCATTTCTCATACAGTTCTTCACTTATTAGTTCACCAAGTTCCGATGGAATACTCCATGTCATCTTGATTAGCCAACCATCTTCATAACAAGATTTGTTGACAAGTCCTGGATTTTATGCAAAACCTTCATTAAATTTCCATTACTTCTCTTCATAGCAGAGAATAAAGTTTATTAGCAACTTTCACACTTTCCAAAGCACCAAACTCATCTTGTTTGTTTCAATTTTGCCCCAACCTTGGGAAGACTACAGTATACAACATCTCCCCAAGCTTTGTATGCAAAATTGTTGATTCCCACTGTTCCAGTACCATTTTCTATTGCTACCCATTCATGTTTGTGAATTTCTGCACTGCAAGAAGAGCTGGGCCAGTGCCCCAAGTCCAGAGGGCACCCACCCCCAGCCTACAGGACCACAGCGGGCAGGATGTGGCAAGTGCTGCGGCTGGGTGCAGACTGCAGAAGCTCTGGGATGCGAGGAACGCCATGTTCCCAGGAGTGTGGAGGGTCACTGTGTGGTGACTTGAACACTTGGGGACTAGGCAGGGATGTCCTCCTACCTATTTTAAAAGTTGCTATTTCTGGATTTGGTATTTTTCCACTTTCTGCAACCTTTTACCTATTTTTCTGGGTTCTGAGGAAGATGGCTGTATGATTCTTTGGGAGGTGGGAGTGGGGAATGACACCCTTGAGCATCTTCTGCCACCATCCTGGTCGACTGGAAGTTCTTTCTATAGAATTAACTTTTAAACTTTGTTCAACCTCTTCTTTTTCTGAAAGGCAGATCATTCCATTGGAAGTACTACAGTGTTTAATTTTTACTGCGCTGCTCTGATTTACAGTTTATTGATAGGGAAAGATATTGCTTTGCTCTGAGCTGGAATTGAGCTGGAGCACACAGAAGTGAAAAGGGTGGAGAAATGGGGAGGAGGTGTCATTGACAACATGAATTGCTTCTGCCTCCTTTTTTGGGCTTTCTTAGACTTTGAAGTCCACACATAGGATTATAGTCAAAGAAGGACAGCAGAGAAGCTATTCATTCCCATATAAATCACAAATAAAAATCTTGGTCCCTCTATCTAAAATGTTGGAAGCCCTCTCCTGCTGCTTACTCTGTTGTTGCTGATAACAAACACCTCCCCAGTTACTAGGACCTCACACCTATCCTGCCTGCCTCCAAAATTTTCAGGCTACCAGGGCAGGACCGGCACCCCAGCCTCAGCTCATTTGTGTGCTCACTCACTGATGGAGTGTTTAGATTTTCCCTGCATGTTGAGGGCACTGTTCTTCTTTATCCAAAGGAAACCTGATGAATTGACAATGGAATCTGGTGTTTCTTTAAGGGAATTGACCCATTTGCTTGGAAAATCATGTGGGGAAGATATTAGAAAACATGGAGACAGTGAATTAGGGCAGGAAAGAACTACAGAAACCATCAACCCAATATCTTCAGTTTAAAGATGAGGAGATTGAGAATTAAAGACCTAACACAACTTGTTTAGCGGATTGTAACTAGTTGTTGGTAGAGTTGGGATTAAAAGCTAACTTATTTGCTCTAGTGCTCAAACCATTTTGGCTGAGTCATGTAAAACTTTGATTCATGGCTGCGAGAAGGGTGGCATGACCTCTGATTAGTAGGATTGGCATAGTTTCCCCTGATCCCACACCATGGGTGGTGGAAAGTTAGAATTCCCTGATGCAGAAATTCCTGGAGCTGGTACTGTGCCATGTGGCAGTACTAGAAGGCAGGGTTGGATGTAACCCAGCAATCTGCTCCTTTATTTAATTTTGACTACAAAATTGAGTTGGCAGAACACTGTACAGCAATAAAAAAGAACAAACTAACTGGTATACATAATATCATGGATGTATCTACAGATTGTGTTGAGTGAAAGAAGCCAGACACGAATGAGAATATATTGTAGAAATCCACTTACAGAAAGTTCCAGAAGAGGCCAAGCTTATTTATGGTGACAGATATTATAATGGTGGTTACATCAGGATGGAAGTTGGTGTTGACTAGGGAAGGGCATTTGGGAGCTTAACCAGGCAATAAAATGCTTGGTATTTGATCTAGGTGGAGATATATATGTATTTATATGGGTAAAAGTCACTGAGTTGTATGTCTAAGATTAGGGCTTCTTATGTTCTTTATGATATTATGTCTCAGTTAAGAAAATGAAGATAAAATAGAAACAACACACATAACAATAACACCATAAAACTTGTAAAGGGCATTAGAGTTAAAAAAACATTTTGTTCTACTCACTCATTTACTCTTTCAACACATGTCTATTGGGTTGTTGGTGCCCAGTTTATCTTCCCTCAGTACTCATCGTCCCTGTATAAGGTGACAGGGTTCTCTTGCAGGCACTTAACATTTTCTTTCTCTAAGAGCAATTTTGGCCAATGGATGAAGTGGGTTGGAAAGTAAGTAGCTCAGTTTCATCACCCCTCTCATGGGACAACACTGAAGCATCTTTTCCTTGGAACCCAAAGGACTGAGCCCTGGTTCCTATCTTTATAACCTGATCTCTAACTCACCTGGTAACGGCTCCTTTCCTTCCCTCTCTTTTCCTCTCTTCCCTGCTTCTACTTCTTGGGATTGTCTCTTAAATACACTCCTTGCACTCACATTCTTGTCTCAGCATCTGCTTTGGGGGAACTCAAGGTTCCTCTTGGGACTACAAAGACAGCCAAATGAACCCAGTCATTGTTCTCATACAAATTCCATTTGTGTTGGGGTGAATGGACAATGCAACAATATTAAAAGTGAAGCAGGACAAGTATTGACACTGGGGGAGCATGGCCTGGTGGAGAGCACAGAGCTAACAGGGAACCTCACCTCGTCAAGATGTCCCAGAACAGAGCTGGGAGTTATTGCAGCTTCCCTCCTTCTCTTTCCCTTTCCTAACTTCCATTCCTTTCTATTTTCTTCCTTCTCTTCTATAACCAGAAATGAAAGGAGACATTTGTTTCTTTCAGATACCACCTTATGTACCAATAAATATTAATAAGTATATTGAATTTACCACTCATGGCTGTTTATCATGCCACCTAATTTTATATCACAAAACCAAAGCTTAACCTTTAGAATTGGCTCTTGATGTATAGAAGTCAGTTTTCAAATACATTTTTCAGTATTGCTTCCCATCTGCATGGCATTTAATTCCTAGGAAAACCCAGCACATATTTCTCAGACCATGTTGGGGAAATGCTTTGCAGGGTAGTTCAAATATACCTACCAATAAGCAGCTGGCAGAAATGTGTACTAAGGTGCATCATCTGGAAACAGCCAGCTGATGCAGGTTGTTGGAGCTGTCATCCCCACTCTAGCAGCGTTTCTGGGTGAAAAGTTCTTCAAAGCACATGCATTCAAGGCCAGAGCATTTTTCTTCTGTTTTCTAAGCTCCTCAACAAAATACATGGGTCATGGTACTCTAATTTAGACTCTAAATAGAGCATTAGAGAGAAAGCAGGTTGTGGTTTGAACATCCCTTTCCAGATAGTCTGGGGTGTCATTTCAATAGGGATTTATGCATTTTAAGTACAAGATGCCATACAATGCCCGTGAGGGAAGACCATGCAGAAACAGAAGAACCACTCCTATGCACTAGCCATTTAAAATATTCTTGATCTTATTCTGGGAGGTATCAGCTCTATACAAATGCTACTCTTTACTTTATAGTACAAGTTTAGAAAATCATGTATAAAATGGTAGAATGTCTACTTTTATTTCTATATGAATTTTGTCAAGACACATGCACTTCCAAAGACCAAAGATTCCCATTAAATAAAAAGTGAATGTTCATGATGAAAGCTATATATAAAGCTAAGGTCAATGAAGATAAACTTTTTTTTTTTTAAGAAATGTTTTTCTATTTCTTTATGGAATGATGATGTAGGAGAGAGGAACTAAAAGAACTTTTAAAAAAAATTTATTATATATCCCCCCCTGCTTTTTGCCTGTTCTTGCTGTGTTCATTTTTCTCTGCATTCCTCTGTGTCTGCTTGTCTCCCCCCACTGGGGCGACCCGCCGAGTCAGCTCACTGGTGCGGTGGCCTGCCTGCTCGTAGGTGCTCGCCCTTGCTCATGGGGGCTTGCCTTTGCCCGCGGGGGCTTGCCTTTTTGCCCACCCGCAGGGGCTTGGCTTTGCCCGCGGCAGCGTGCCCCGCCCACAT
The DNA here is from genome assembly GCA_004027955.1 of Chaetophractus vellerosus. Classification (NCBI taxonomy): domain Eukaryota; kingdom Metazoa; phylum Chordata; class Mammalia; order Cingulata; family Chlamyphoridae; genus Chaetophractus; species Chaetophractus vellerosus. The sequence continues at coordinate 11,729 of PVKH010014358.1, forward strand.
TGGCTTGCCTTCTCAAGGCGGTCCGCCCGTTCAAGGAGGCCCGGGGACCGAACCCGGGGCCTCCCATGTGGTAAACGGCGCCCTACCAACTGGGCTATACAGCTGGCCCTAAAAGAACTTTAAAAAATTTTTTTAACTATTGATCCTTTGAAAAATTAATGCATTGTATTAGTCTTTTATTGCTGTACAGTGCATTATTATAAACTTGGAGGCTAAAATTAATGCCCAGTTATTAGCTCACAGTTCTGTAGGTTAGAAGTTGAGCATGGCGTGACTGGGTTCTCTGCTCAGAGTCTCACAAAACTGAAATCCAAGTGACAACCAGGGTGTGTTCCTATCTGGAGGCTCTGGGAAGAACCTGCTTCCAGTCTCATTGAGGTGTTGGCTGAATCTTCAATTCCTAAGACTGAGGTCCCTAGTTCCTTGCTGGCTCTCATCCAGGGGTTCACTTTCGGCTCTAAAAGTCACTGACATTCCTTGTCATGTGGCCCCTTTCAATGTCCAAGTCAGCAACAGAGAATTTTCCTCAGATTATAACCCTCTTACACTTCAAATACCTTCTGCCAGCCAGTGCTCAAGCTCTTCGAATTTCTCACCTGTTTCAATCAGAACCACTGAGGATAATTTCTGTATCTTAAAGCCAATGGATTTGGATCCTTAACTACCTCTACAACGTCCCTTCATAGTGGCACTTAAATTAATGTTTAACTGAATAACTTGGAGAAGGTGTGCATAACCAAGAGACTTTAATCTTGAGCCATTCTAGAATTCTGCCTTTCATGGTCCTATAGTAAATAATGATCAATCCCCTTTAGAGAAAATTAGTAACCATGGCATAAGAGATACCTTCTTTTTTATTGAATACTTACAAGGCAATGTAAAGTAATGAAATGGGCCACGTATAAGATAATATGAAACAGTGGGTTCAGTGGCCATCATGTGACAATATAAGCTCAGTATTGTCAGCTTTTTTCATTTTTAAGAGAATTCAGAATTCTCTTGAGTTTCAAATATTGTCAATGAAATAGAAAAGTTTAAATACTGAGTAAACCAAACAAAACACTTTTGTAGTCCTGATGGATTCCATGTGCCACTACTTTCCTTCTGCCTTCTACAGTCCCAAGGCATGCATTCATTCATTCATTAGAAAACTCTTATGGAGTGCCTACCACATATATCCTGGTTTTAGGCACTGGGAATACAGGTTAGTCATAAGATGCCTCACTGAAAAGGGACATTTGAGTGAATTTCTGAAGGGATGTAGGGAGCAAGGAGGAGTCTATCTGAGTGATGAGCATTCCATGAAGAAGGAGCATCAATTCAAGGGCCCTGAGGTGGGAAGGTGCCAGGTGTGTTCAGAAAGTGGCATGGAGGCCTCTCTGGCTGGAGAGGAGTGGTAAGAGGAATCTTTAGGGCCAGATCACATAGGGTCTTGTATGACAAGGGTTTGAGATTCTTGTGGACAAGTATGGGAAGCCATTGGGGAGTTTTAAGTAGAGGAGTGACAAATGATTCCTCTGTCTTCTTTGTTGAGAGAAGATTTTGGAAGAATTAAGGTGAAAAGAGGGAGACTGCTTAGGAGACTGTATTAGTCAGCCAAAGGGGTGCTTCACAATATATCAATAATTGATTGGTTTATAAAGGGTATTTATTTGGGGTAGAAGCTTACAGTTACCTGGCCACAAAGCATAAGTTTCTTCCCTCACCAAAGTCCACGTGTTGGAGCAAGACAGCTGCCGACGTCTGCCAGGTCTCAGGCCTTTGGGTTCCTCTCCTGCTGGGGCTGCATTTCTCTCCGGTTTCCTCCACAAGTTCAGCTGTAGACCATGAGGCTCTCTATGCTTTGCGTCTCTCCACAAGGCCAGCTGTAGACTATCAGACGAACGGCTCACTTGTCTTGTCCTGGAGCGCTCCTCTCCAACATCAGAACTGCTTCTCAAAAATCTGCTTCTCAAATCTGCTGCCTTGCTTTTTACACTTGAGACCCAAACCCACCTAGGGGCGGAGCTCAATGCACTACTAATGTGGCCCAGTTAATGCCCTAATCATAAGCCAATCATGCCCAGATGAACAGATCAGTTTACAAGCATGATTCAATTTATATTTTTGGAATTCATAGTTAGATAAAAGTGTCAAACCATAACAGAGAGTATCTTCGTTTTTCAGGCTGCCTTGACAAATACCACCCAATGGGTTGGTTTAAACAATGGGAATTTATTGGTTCATAGTTTTGAGGCTAGGAGAAGGCCAAAATTGAGGCATCAGCAAGGCATTGCTTTCTCCCCAAAGTCTGAAACATTCTAGTGCTGGCTTCCAGCAATCCTTGGGGTTCCTTGGCTTATATCCCTGCCTTGTATCACATGGTGATGTCCTCTCCTTTCTTTTCCAAGTTTTATTGACTTCTGGCTCCAGAATCTTACCTGTGGCTTTCCTTGACCATGGCTTCTGGTTTCTTCCTTTATAAGGTCTCCAGTAATCCAGATTAAGACCCATGCTCATTCAGCTGGGCCACAACTTAACTAAAAATAACGCTTCAAAAGATACTATTTACAATGGGTTCACACCCACAGGGACACAATGTGAGATTGAGAATATGTCTAAATTAGAGTACATAATTCAATCTATCACAGACAAAATAGCAGCAATAAAGGAATGAGATGATGGGGCTTAAATTAAGGTGATTGGGAGATTGGGAAGTGGAGCTTGCCAGCTTCCTGCTATGTTATGAATGTAGCAGCCTTAGAATTTCCTGACAAATAGAACACAGCAGACTCAAGGTTGACTCTGAGGTTTGGGTCAGAGAAACTAGAAGGAAGGAGTTGTTATTCACTGACATTGAAAAAGTTAGCATGCAAATTCAATTCATTAGTCCATGTAATAGGTCATTTTCATTAGAAGTTAAATGGAAGTCTCAAGTTGTCCCGGTCTCTATACCTCTGCTTTTTCTTTAACTGGGACTGCTTGTACCCCTTCCGGCACCTTCAAACAGGCTCAGCCTAGATGCTCTTTCAAGAAACAGTGAGGCCCTTGGAAATAGAGAATTTACGTGACCCCTGTCTCATTCCCTAGATCACAGCCCCCAAACCAAGAGCCTGGCTCTAACCTTTTGTCCCATTTCTGATGACAGATTCCTGCTTTGTGAGACACAGTGCCTACATAATACCCCAATGATCAGATCTGTTTACTTTCTTATGTCTGAGATGAAATGACCTGCTTGGTCCCCTAGTCTCTTGTGGTGTAGTCCCTGCCTTGTCTTGATTCTTGGATGTTTAGTTTGTCCTCAAGCTTCATTGTAGATATAGAGCTATTCAAATATTCTGTTTCCTCCTTGTCAGTTTTGGTAAATTGTATTTTTCAAGGAATTTGTAACCAAGCCATCAAATTTGTTAGCCCAAGGTTGCTCATCTTCTCTTAGAATTCTTTTAATGACTGTAGGGTCTGTAGTCATAACCTATTTTTCATTCTGATATTGGTAATTTGCATTCTCTCTCTCTTTGCTTTACTATATTTCTAGTTTGGCCTGAAATGGAAATTAGGTTTGGTTATTTCATCAAGGAAACATTTCAATTTTGTTCTTCCACTTCAGGAGAAAATGTATAACTAGTGTTATTTTACATATCTGTTGTAACAAAATGCTTTACATAAAAATTTTGTGTCCTGTGTTCTTGATTTTATTTTGATAATTTATAGCAAATAAAATTACAATGTAAATCTTATAATAAGATCTTAACTCTGATGGTAAACCAATGATGAAAGTTATGTGTCTAAGAGTCAGAATTAAGAATTAAGTACAATTTAAAAAATAGGACTTTACAGACAGAAGGAGTGCATGATTGTGTGATTACATTTATATGAATTTCAAAAACAGGTAGAACCAATCTGTGTTGATAGAAGTTTATTTGAACTTTGGGGGGTGTTGGATGGGGGCATTAAGCTGAAAATAAAACAAACAGACTTATAAAAGGGGGCGCAGAGCAAGCTTATCGAGCTAAAGTTGCATTAATGCAGGAGCAGCATCAGAAGTCAAGAAAGAAGTTAGAAAAGCTGTGTGAATCTGGAAAAGGAGCCTAAGGGTGCAAGTACAAATGTTTACTAGGTCCCTAGAGGGAGGTTTTCTCCAGGGAGTAATATAACAGTGGGGACTGGCTGTATAGCCCAGTGGATAGGGCGCTGGTACACCACATGGGAGGCCCCCAGTTCGGTTCCCGGGGACCTCTCCAAAGCGGGCAGATTGCTTTGAGAAGGGCGAGCCGCCGTGGGCGGGGCAGAGCCGCCGTGGGCAGGGCAAAACAAGCTGCAATGGGCAGGGCAAAGCCACCACGGGCAGGGCAAGTCACCTGCGAATGGGGCAGATCCGCTCGTGAATGGAAGTGGAGCCGCCTGTGAATGGAAGCAGACCCGCCTG
>PVKH010014359.1:0-16509 GCA_004027955.1 Chaetophractus vellerosus
TGAGGCCGGCCGACACCTCGCCAATGGCCCCAGAACCACCTCCAAACCACTCCCTGTCCAGGTTTCCCCATCCCCCTACGTGGAAGTCTGCTATAGTGCCTCCGCTATGCAACATCACCCACCCACTAGGGTCCCTCAGGCGGTGTGCAACTAACTCCACAATCTGGGTATGCAACGAGCTAGCCTATCGGTGAATACCCACAGGCAACTACAGTGCTTGCTATCTAGCTTGGCCAGTACCTTCGCTCGGTATGCGGGGACAAATTGCCCGAGAGGTCTTATGGGTTCAGGAGAGCGATTCAAGCGGTGCCGTTACTATTAGCCATAGGGGTAGTGGGCAGCGTAGCCACTGCTGGGGCCTCCCTCATAACTGGACAACAAGGTAGCGTCAGCAACATCAAAAGGCCTCGAGGAGATGACTGGGGCTCTCAGTGGAATCCAGAACCAAATAGACTCCCTAGCAGAGATAGTCCTACAGAACCGGCGGGGACTGGATTTGCTCACTGCCAGCCAAGGGGGGATATGTCAGGTGTTGGGTGAAGAACTGAAGAACGTTGTCCGAGATAAGATTGCCATTCTGAAAGAAAGGGCAAAAACCCGATGCTGTCAGTTCAGTGAGAAGGCGGTGGCCACACCCTGGAGCTGGGGCCTCAGACAGTGGGGCTCATGGCTCGTACCTCTAGCGGGGCCACTAATAATGTTGCTTCTAGTAGTTACCCTCGGCCCTTGTCTAGTAAGCACATTACTCAAATTCATAAAAGACACAGTATCCAGGGTAACTACCACTAAAATGCTTGCCCTAAGGGGCTATAGACCACTGGAGAGGAATGATGCCCTATAGTGATAAAGGGGCATCAAAGGGGGGAATGATAAAGAATGCCCACCTGTGTCTCAATATGCATATCTGAAGCCCGCATTCCAGTTACCAGAACCCTGCCCTGCCCACCTGCATGTTCCTGGCTGGGTGGGAAATTCCACCTGCCTATTGTGCAGCCTGCTAGCCAGCTTCTGTTTTTGTAAACCTCAGCCGCCTGCTCGCTTAAGAATGTGCCTGTGTAAAGTCCCTATATAAACTCATGAAAGTCAAAGCCCGAGGCCCAGAATTTTGAGACTGACTTTCTTCTCTGGGCCCGCGGGTAATAAAATTGTGTTCCTCCGCTCCTCTGAGTGCTGTTTGGGTTCTTCAGGATTGGATTTCTGCAACACTCCCGTGTGGTACGCAGGTGCCCACTTGCTTGAGCCACATCTGCTTCTCTCAAAATATTTTAATACTTTTGAAATTCAAATTTTTCTTTAAAATAATTCATAAAAAAGATTCTCACATCAAAATTAACACCTCAATTAGTCAAGTATTAGGAAGCTATATTATAGTTATTAAATATACAAAGAAACATCTTTTCACCAGTCATTTTCTTCTAATGTCTCTGTTCCAGAATTGTCAGCCTTTTTTGCTTTTCTAACTCCCCATTCCATCATTATCTTCAGATCACAAAAATGGCATTTGTTGAACATCAGAAATCTGTTGATATGATGTATAAACCAAAACACTTTGTTTTTGACCATCTGCAGTTATTAAACCAGCTGGTAACTGGTTAGTGAATGCCTAATACAGATACATTTTTTAAATGACTCCGCTAGAGACAATATCTTCAGAGTTCTGAGGGAAGTTTTTTAAAACTGGAAACTAGTACTTGTTGATGTTTAAGGATGGATAAAAATATTTTTAGGTCTGTAAAGATTCAGAACATTTACCACCCATTTATTCTCCCTGAAAAATCTCAGAAATGGTATATTCCAAACAGAATAAAAGGTGAATTCAAGAGGATAAAGAGGTCAATAAGAAGCTCTGATGAGCAATTTGAGAAATGCATTCTGTTTTCTAAATGAGTAGGTTGTAAAACAAAAAATGTTCATAACAACCCAGAACTAAAATTCCAGGTGATATCAACATAAGAGTAATAAGAAGGGTGGAAAGGAGAAGAGAGGGGAGAAAGGAAATTGAGAGTGTTAAGACTCTTATTCTTCTTGGGAGAAGAATATGGATACAAATTCACACTTGGTATTCATTCATTCAATAAATACTTACTGAGCACTTACTCATGGCATAACCTATATTAAGAGCTAGAGATATATAAGTGAATAAAAAAGATAAAAATCTCTGCCTTGGGTGGGGTGGGAAGTGGAGGTGGGGACAATAAACATAATAAATAATTTCTGTTGTTTGTAAAAGGGTGGTAAGTGCTATGGGAAAAAAAAGAAAGGATAGAGTGAGAGGGGTGAAGACTGCTGGTGGTAGAGGGGGTTTGCAATTTTAAATAGGGTGCCCAGAGAAGGCCTCTCTGAGAAGGTGCTTTTTAGAAAAAGACATGAAAATGCACTGATATAAAAATGAAAGTTGGGGGCCAGCTGTATAGCCCGGTGGATAGGGCGCCGGTTTACCACATGGGAGGCCCTGGGTTTAGTCCCTGGGGCCTCTCCGGGCGGGCGGACCACTTGAGAAGGCAAAGCCACCATGGGCGGGGCAGAGCCACCACGGGCAGGGCAAAAGCCACCACGGGCAAGGCAAAGACACCACGGGCAGAGCAGAGCTGCCTGCGAGCAGAGCAGAGCCGCCCAGGAGCAGAGCAGAGCTGTCCACAAGCGGGGCAAGCCGCCCGCGAGTGGGCAAGGCCGCCGCTCACCGGTGAAGCTGACTCAGCGTGTCACCGCGGGGGGGGGGGGGATGAAGACAAAAAGCAAAAATAAATCTTTAGACAAAAAAATGAAAGTTGAACAGCTATACCTGTTACACAGGAATGTATTCAACTACAAGTAACAGAAAACTAGAAAACTGTGGCTTACACAAGTAAAAGGCTTATTTACTTAAAGCAATAAGAAATCCATGAATGTTATATTGACCCAATAATATCAATCACAAAAAAAGCTTCTTCTAGTTTCCCCCTCCAACATCCTTAATATAACTTTCACCCTTATCATGGTGAGATGGATCCTTCGTCACCAAAAATTTCATCCAAGGACCAGGCAATAAGACAGGAATAAAATGATGAGCAAAGGGCAAAGGTACAAAAAGACATTTCAGTTGAATGTGTCTCTTTTAAAAAGTTTTTTCAGTGACTTCCACTTATGTTTCCTTGCCTCAGAACTGAGTTACATGATCTCCCCTAACAATAAGAGAGTCTATGAAAAGAAACAAAATCAAGATTCTAAAACTAAGAAAGACGAATAGACACTGAGCAGCCACTAGAAGAATAAAATGTGTAAGGTTCAAATCATTAGAGATTGAAATAGCAACAAAAATGTAAACAATCCAACAAAAGACAAGAAATACAAGGAAGAATCAAATAGAAATCTTAGGAAATAGAATACACCAAATCAAAATGGGAATAATAAGTCCAAATCTATCAGTAATCATAATAAATGAAAATGAGATAAACCTATTGTAAGACATAGACTCTCAGGCTAAATTTTTTCCAACTATTTGTAAGAGAAATACATAAAACAAAATAGCAAAGGAAGGTTGTAAACAAAGAGATAGAATTATATCAAGGAAGTGCTGGTAATCAGACAAAAGAGAACTCTAGAAGAAAAGTAATAAGAATGAAGACCTTTTCATATCAATAAAAGAAGCAGGTTGCCAAGAAATACTGTATGAACTTTATGTACATAACAACATGATTCTGAAATACACATGGCAAAAAATAAAATGAAAGAGCAGCAAGTAGAAATTAACAAAACTATAGTCATAGGAGAAGCTATAGTCACACATATATCTCTCAAAAAGTGAAAGAAAGTATGTTAAAATTATTGTGCTTCTGGAATATTTGAATAAAGCAATGAATGAGCTTGGTCTAATACATATTTTCTTATTTTGGGTTCTCTAGAAGCAGATCATGAGACAGGGATTTGGGAAATGTGATTTATGGAAGGAATGATTTTCAGGAAACACCTCTAACGAGTGAGGGAAGCAGAAAAGCAAAGGGGAAAGTGCCAAGAAAGACCTCAGATAAAGACTATTCTTGGCCTAATCTGGGAAAGGGGGAGGGAGGCTTTGGAATGTACATCCTATTGTAGAGTTACAGCCACTCTGGAAAACTGTTTGGCACTGCAAAACACAAACACACATATATCTACTCTAGCAATTCTACTCTTGCAGTCTATACCCTAAAGAAAGGAGTGCTTGTGTCCACCAAAAGACATGGACAAGAATGTTCATAGCACCATTATTCATAAGAGTGAAAAACTGGAACCAACCCAAATGTCCATCAATAAGAAAATGACTAAATAAATTATGGTACTTTCATACCATAAAATACTACCCAGCAATACAAAAGCATCAACCATGACTACCTAGAACATTATGGATAAATTTCACAAACATAATTTTGAGTGAAAAAAGCCAGACCAAAAAAAGCACATAATGTCTTATTCCATGTATATATGAAATTCAAAATCAGGTGAAATTAAGCTCTGGTGACACAGATCAGAGTAGTGGTTACCTTTGCAGGGAAAGAGGGAATGGTATAGACCAGAGAGGGACCAGGGTGCATCTAGAGGTGCTGGAAGTGTTCTATATCTTGATCTGTGGGCTGGTTACATGGGTGTATACATATTCAAAAAATATTTTCAAACTGTACACCTAAATTAGTTTACTTTGCTGTATGTAAAAATGCCTTAAAAAAGAAATTAACTACTGACTCTAAAAAACTTACAGCTAGGGGTGTGGATGTGGCTTAAATGGTTGGGCGTCCATCTCCCATATGGAGGGACCTGGGTTCGATCCCCGGGACCTCCCGGTAAAAATAAAGAAAAATATAGAAGGTTCGCGGGCTGCCAGGCCCTGTGCATGGGTGCGCTGTCAGCTCCCATGAGTAGGTGAGCCCCCCCAGGCCCCGCCGAGCCATGCAGTAAGATGATAATGTAACAGGTGAGTGACACAAGGGAGAGCCAAGACGAGATGTGCTGAAAAACCAGGAACTAAGGTGGCACAGGCAGTAGAATCCCTCTCTTCCACATTGGAGGTTCCCAGGATCGAATCCCAGTGAAGACAGGAGAAGGTTGAGAAGAGAGAGTAGAACACAGACACAGAGAATTGTCCAGCGAATGGATACAAAAACAGCAAGGGCAGTGGGGGGGGGGGGTGGTAAAAACAGATAAAAGGTAAAAATTAATAATAAATAAATAAATAAATCTTTAAAAAAAACCTTACAGCTATTTTTGTAACATTAAAACAAAGGTGGGATTTAGGAACTGGGAGGTGGAGAAAAGCTGTGGAGCAACTTATTCCCCATCTTCTACTCCAATTCAGCTTGATACAATGTGGAGTCCAACTTTGATTGTCTGGAGGCTAAAAGTCATTGTCTCCTTCTTATTCCTGTACCACAACTCCAGGATCCTGACATTGCTGATGCCAATGACTTCCTTTGTCCACTCTTCTAACCTTCCTCTCCAGCCACTCTTCTCAAACATCAAAGAAAGATTGCTGAAGGGTTCAATGGTTCAATCAGCACATACTCATAAAACAAGCAAAAGTGATTTTTTATTTTTCAGGAAGAACCGGGGATTGAACCCAGGACTTCATACATGGAAAGCAGGCACTCAGTCACTAAGCTACATCTGCTCCCCAAAGAGATTTGGCTTTTTGTTTTGTTTTGTTTTAAACATTTATTTATTTATTTCTACCCCCCACCACACCTCGTTGTTTTTGCATTTGCTGTCTGCTCTCTGTGTCCATTTGCTGTGTGTTCTTCTGTATCTGCATGTCTTCTCTTTAGGCAACACTGGAAACCAATCCTGGGACCTTCCGGAGTGGGAGAGAGGCGCTTGATCTCTTGCACCACCTCAGCTCCCTGGTCTGCTGTGTCTCTTATTGTCTCTCCTCTGAGTCTCTTTTTGTTGCATCAGCTATCTGTTCGGGCCAGTTCTCCACGCGGGCCAGCTTGCCTTCACCAGGAGACCCCAGGAATCAAACCCTGGACCTCCTATATGGTAGACAGGAGCCCAATCGCTTGAGCCACATTCACTTCCCAAGACAGTAGGTTTCTTCATTTGTTTTTACTAAGTACCGGGGATTGAACCATGGACCTCGTACATGGGAAGTAGGCGCTCAACCAATTGAGCTACATCTCCTCCCCTCAGAAGTACTTTTAAGTCTTAAATAAATTCTTAAATTCTGTGAAGCTATTAGGTAACTTCTTTGTGCAAAGACCTTTTTAGGTACTTGGGATACGTTGGTGAACAAAACAAAGATCTCTGCCATTGTGGAGCTTATATTCTATCATGGGGAGTTAGCCAAGAAACCTAAATAAATTATGTGGTATGTTACATGGTGATAGGTAATACAGAAAAAGGAAAACAGAATAGGGTAAGGACATGGGAAATTCTGGTAGGTGGAAGGGATTTAACTATTTTAAATTTTTTGAAAAAAAATTTATTATAGGAATTTTAAAATATTGTTGAAAATTTCAAACATATTGATGATACCTGATTTCCAACATACCCAGACATAAACTATTAGATCTAATAAGATTGATAAGATTTCATCCAAGATCTGGCCACAAAAGAAGTCACTGATTCCTCCTGGGAAAGGAAATTCCTTGTAGTCAAAACCATATTGGAGACTTCAAAGTTCTTTCCCTAGTGATTAACCTCCTCTGATGAAGTTCAGAGCACTGTGTGGAACTTAAAACCTGGCTCAGGTCAGGCAAGGTGGGCCACCTTCACATCAGCTCTCATTTTCACAAAATCTGGGTTGGTTCTTTCTCTGAGAACTGGACTACCTGGAGATGGTGTTTGACCAGAGAGCTGTGTGGGTATCTATTCCCACCTGACAACAAACAATGATGATAGGCTATGTGCAAGAGGCAAGTACACAGTAGGTCTTCCCAGAGCCCCAGGCAGGGGGCATGCATCACAGAGGCAAAGCAGGCATAATGAGGAAGGACCACAAAATTATATTCTTCTCCCAGCCACCATGACCTGTTCAAAACCCAGGAAGGAAACTTGTGGGAGGTCTAGCTCTTCCACATCAGAAATCACACTCTGTATTTTATACCTACCAAAGGTTCAAGCTGAGCTCAAGGATACACATAACAGCATCAAAGATCAGGATTCCCTCTCTCAAGTTTGTGATCACACCTAGCACAAATAACTGACAAAATAGAAGTTATGATGTTCCTTCTTCTCCCTGATCCCAGGCCATGACCAACTAGTAGAGAAAGGCTGAGTCTAAGCCTCTGTCCACCTGTTATGACCCATCAACCCCAGAGCAGAGACCATTGTTACTGGGCGGGACAATGGTTCTGAACCAATTATAGAGTCCAGGCCACACAGGGAGAAGCTGAGGCTAAGAGAAGGCGAGGAATTCCAGGAAGATGGCAGACTAGAAAGACATGGGACTCTCTTCCCTCCAAGAAAAACAACTAGAGGAAAGGCAGAAATGGCCTGTAAAAAAAGTCTTCTAGGGTTTAGGACACCAAGGGAATGCTAGACACCACCCAGAAGAGAGAAGGACAAAGGAAAAGAATTGCAAGAGCAAAACTGTGAGTTAAAACCTGCAACTGCTACTGGTGGCACCCTTGCCCACACTAAAGACACTTTTGAACTCTCAGACCTCTGAGCTGGAGGCTACAGACAAAGGGGGTCCCAGGGATCTACCTCCCCAGGAAAGGGAAGAGAGAGGGACACAGTCTAAGGTTAATGCAGCTTTTGACCCACAAATTTGGTCTGCTGTGTCCCACAAGCCCTTCTAGGCCGGTGGTGCCATTGTTTGCCTTGGGAGATGGTAAGGGACTAAAGAGAACTGGGACTAAAGAGATCCGACCCTGTTAACCCCCTCTCTACAGGCTGGGACTAGTTGTTGAGGACGCAGAGGGGAGTGGAATTATTTCCTACTCGGGAAAAGGGAGGATGCTGCCAGGGAAGATCAGAGAACTATCTCTGAGAAAGTTTGAATTACAAGGCTCTTAGTGTCCAGGCAGGATCTTCTATCACGCTGATCCCAATCCCATCTGTGCTGCAGCGAACACACTGTGACCCGGCATTCCAACGAGAGGTCTGCCAAAGTACGCTATCTACAGGCAGTGCATGTGAGAAAATTAAAAGTAAATAAGTAAGAGAGGCTTCTTCCAGCCTTTATATCCTCCCCCCACCGCAAAGCTCTAGGAAGTGGGTCTGTAACCCATTACTGGGTCCAGGGCCCAGTTTTCAGCAACTAGCAGAGACAATCCAAAAGACCCAGGTTGAAAGAAGAATCAAAGAACAGCAGTAACACACAGCCTCCTGCCATTAAATCCCTAAAGAGAGAGAATTTGAGCATCAGTGTTAAAAATCACCATCCTATTTAGATGCTTAGGCAGCAGAAAAGAATTATGAGAGTTACTAAGAAAATGGAAGACATGGCCCGGGAAAAGGAATATATCAAAGCCCCAGAAGAGATGCAGCATTTGAGACAACTAATTAACGAGATGCATAAAAATTACCAAAATCAAATTAATGACTTGAAAGACAATACGGCTAAAGAGATAAATGACATCAAAAAGACAATAAGTGGGCCCGGCTAGATAGCTCAGTGGATATAGAGCGTGCTGGGGTACCACATGGGAGGCCCGGGTTCGGTTCCTGGGGACCTCTCCGAGCGGGCAGATGGCCTTGAGAAAGGCAAGCCGCCGTGGGCGGGGCAGAGCCGCCGTGGGCAAGGCAAAAAGCCGCCACGGGCAGGGCAGAGCCCCCACGGGCATGGCAAAGTCACCCGTGAAAAAGCAGAGTGGCCGCCTGCGAACCGCCGTGGAAGCTGGCAGCCCGCAAAAAAAAAACATGGAGGACTGCTGCCCGCAAAACATGGAGCGGAGCCGCCCATGAAAACGGAATGGAGCCACCCACGAACGGAACGAGCCACCGCCACGGAGGGCCGACTCGGCGCATCGCCGCAAAGACGGGGGGAGACAAGAAGCAAACATAGAAAAACACAGAGGAATGGACACACAGCAAGAGCAAGCAGAAGGGGGGGGATATGTAATTTTAAAAGTAATTTAAAAAAAGACAATAAGTGAGAACAAAGAAGAATTAGAAAACTTGAATAGAAAAGTAACAGAGCTCATGGGAATGAAAGACATGATAGGTGAGATAAAAAACACCTTAGAGGCATACAACAGCAGACCCAAAATAATAGAAGAAAAAATAAGTGATACCAAAGCCAGAACAGCTGAAATTGAGAGAGAAGAACAGAGAGAGAAAAGAATGGAAAAAAACTGAGCAGGGGCACAGGAAGTTGAATGACAACACAAAACACAACAACATATGTGCCATGGAGTTCCAGAAGGAGAAGAGAAGGGAAAGGGGGCAGAAAGAGTATTTGAGGAAATAATAGCTGAAAATTTCCCAATTCTCACTAAAGAGATGAAATTATATGTCCAAGAAGCTCAGCATACTCCAATAAGAATAAATCCAACTAGACCTACTCCAAGTCACATACTACTCAGAATGTCAAACTTCAAAGATAAAGAGAAAACTCTGAGAGCAGCAAGGGAGAAGCAAACCATCACATACAAGGGACATCCAGTAAGATTTAATGCAGATTTCTCATCAGAAACTATGGAGGCGAGAAGACAGTGGTATGATACAATTAGGACACTGATGAGAAAAACTGCCAGCTGAGAATTCTTTATCTAGCAAAATTGTCCTTCAAATATGAAGGTGAGTTTAAAATATTCACAAAAAAACAGAAACTAAGAGAGTTCATTAAAAATAATCCATGTTTTCAGGAAATGTTAAAGGAAGTCTTAGAGTCTAAAAGAAAAAGACAAGAGAAAGAGGCTTGGAAGTGAGTATAGAAGAAAGAATAGCAGAAAAGGTAACCAAAAGAGTAAAAAGACAGACAAAAATAAGATATGACATATGAAAACTAAAGAATAAAATGGTGGAAGCAAATTATGCATTTACAGTAACATCATTGAATGTGAATGGATTAAACTTCCCAATCAAAAGATATAGGCTAGGAAGCAGATGTGGCTCACATGGTTAAGCGCCTGCTTCCCACATGGGAGGTCCCAGTTTGGGTCCCCAGTGCCTCCTTAAAAAAAAATAATAAAAATAAAAATAAAACACTGGAGGCTCTGGGGTCAGGGAGAAGAAAAAACAGTTGTAATACGGGGGCTTTTTCAGGACTTAGGAATCATCCTGAGTGACTTTGCAATGACAGATATAGGCCATTTTATGTCATCACATAACATGCAGAACTGTGTGGCAGAGAGTGTAGACTTCAATGTGAACTATGGTCCATGCTTAATGGCAAAGCCCCAGGATGTGTTTATCAATTGCAATGAATGTGCCACACTAATGAAGGATTTTTATGTGGGAGGGTGTGGGCAGAGTGGGGAGTGGGGCATGTGGGTATCCCTATGTTTTTTGTGTAACATTTCTGTAATCTAAGTATCTTTTAAAAATAAAAAAAAAATTTAAACAAACAAAAAGATATAGGCTGACAGAATGGATAAAAAAACATGAGCCATTTATATGCTGCTTACGAAAGACTCACCTTAGACCCAGGGAAAGAAACCATCTAAAAGTAAAAGGTTGGAAAAAGATACTCCACACAAATAGTAACCAAAAAGAGCAAGGGTAGCTATAGTAATATCAGACAAAACAGACTTTAAATGCAAAAAAAGTTATAAAACATACAGAAGGCCATTAAATACTAATAAAAGGACAATCCATCAGGAAGATATAACACTGATAAATATCTATGTACCTAATCAGGGTGCCCCAAAATACATGAGGTAAACTCTGTCAAAACTGAAGGGAGAAATGGACATCTATACAATTGTCACTGGAGACTTCAACACACGACTCACATCATGAAATAGAACAACTAGACAGAAGATCAACAAGGAAACAGAGAACTTGAACAATATGATAAACTAATTAGACCTAACAGACATACACAGAGTGATGTAAGCAAATCAATGGTTTATACATTTTTTCAAGTGCCCATGGATCTTTTTCCAGGATAGACCATTTGTTAGGTCACAATGCAGCTCTCAATAAATATAAAAACATTGAAATTATGCAAAGCACCTTCTCAGATCATAATGGAATGAAACTAGAAATAAATAATAGACAGGAAAGAGGTAAATTTGCAAATGTGTGGAGCTAAAATTAAAGGTCTAACTGAACAACTGGAGAATGAGAAAATGAACAGCAAACTTATCCCAAAGCAAGCAGAAGGAAGGAAATAATAAATATTAGAGAAGATATAAATGAAATTGAGAACAACAACAACAAAACAATAGAGAAAATCAACAAAACCAAAATCTGGTTCTTTGAGACAATCAATAAAATTGACTAAGAAAAAAAAAACAGAGAAGATGCAAACAATAAGTCAGAAATGAAAGGGCGGGGGGAGTTATGACTGAACCCACAGAAATAAAAAGGACCAAAAGAAGATATTAAGAGAAACTGTATGCCAACAAAATAGATAAACAAGATGAAGTGGACAAATTCCTAGAAAAGTACAAACAACCTATACTGACTCTATTGAAATACAAAAACTTGATAAACCAATCACATTTAAAGAGATTGAATTCATCATCAAAAATATCCCAACAAATAAAAGTCCAGGACCAGATGGCTTCACAGGTGAATTCTGTCAAGCATTTTGAAAAGAATTAATACCAATCCTGGTTTTTTAAAGGATTTATTCCATCCCATCCCATCCCATTCCATTCCATTCCATTCCATTTTATTTATCCCCCCATTGCTGCTTGTGCTCACTGTGTCCATTTGCTTTGCATTTTTCTGTGTCTGCTTGTTTCTCTTTGTTGCGTCATCTTGGTGAGCCAATTCACCGCACAGGGCAGGCCATCAGCTCACCGCACAAGACAGGCCATCAACTCACTGCACCACATGGGCCGTTAGCTCACTGTGCCATGCAGGCCAGCTTGCCTGTACCAGGAGGCCCTGGGAATCCAACCTGGGGCCTCCCATATGGTAAACGGGAGCCCAACCAATTGAGCCACAGCCACTTCCCCAATCCTGTTTAAACTCTTCCAAAAATTTGAAGTGGAGGGAAAATTACCCAACATATTTATGAAGCCAACATTGCCCTAATACCAAAGCCAGATAAAGACACTACAAGAAAAGAAAATTACACACCGATCTCTCAAATGAACATAGATGTAAAAATTCTCCACAAAATAGAATCCAACAGCATATCAAAAGAGTTACAAATGACAACCAAGTGGGGTTTATTCCTGGTATGCAAGGCTGGTTTCAAGATAAGAAAATCAATCAATGTAATACACTACCTTAACAAATTGAAGGGGAAAAACCACATGGCCATCTCAATCGATGCTGAAAAGGGAGTCAACAAAATCCAGCATCCTTTCTTGATAGAAACACTTCAAAAGGCCATCTCAACCAATGCTGAAAAGGGATTCGACAAAATCCAGCATCCTTTCTTGATAGAAACACTTCAAAAGATAGGAATAGAAGGAAAATTCCTTAACATGGTAAAAAGCATATATGAAAAACCCACAGCCAACATTGTACTCAATGGGGAAAGGTTGAAAGCTTTCCCTCTAAGATTGGGAACAAGACAAGGATGCCCACTGTCACCATTGTTATTCAACATTGTACTAGAAGATGCAGCTGAAGCAATTAGACAAGATAAAAATAAAGGTATGCAAATTGGAAAAGAGGAAGTAAAACTCTCACTATTTGCAGATGACATGATCATATATTTAGAAAATTCTGAAATGTCTACAATAAAGCTACTTGAGCTAATGAATGAGTTCAGCAAAGTGGCAGGATACAAGATCAACAAGCAAAAATCAGTAAATTTTTTCACTAGTATTGAAAAATATGAGGAGGAAATCAGGGGAAAAAAATTCCATCTACAATAAGCAACAAAAAGACTAAGATACCTAAGAATCAATTTAACCAAAGAAGTACAGGACCTATATGCAGAAAACTACAAAATATGCCAAAATAAATCAATGAAGACCTACACAAATGGAAAAACATTCTATGTTCATGGACTGGAAGACTACATATCGTGAAGATGTCAATACTATACAAACTGATTTATAGATTTAATGCAATACCAATCAAAATTCCAACAGACTACTCTACAGAAATAGGAAAGGCAATTACCAAACTCATTTGGAAGGCAAAGTGTACCCGAATAACCAAAATCATTCTAAAAAAAAGAAGAGCCACAGGGGAGGAATTTCACTGCCTGACCTTGAAATGTATTACAAAGCTACAGTGATCAAAACAGCATGGTACTGGCATAAAGATAGACACATCGATCAGTGGAATAAAATTGGTAGTCCAGGAATATACCCTCACCTCTACGGCCAACTGGTTTTTGACAAACCTACCAATTCCCATGTAAAGGGGATGAAACAGTCTCTTCAACAAATGTTGCTGGGAGAATAATGAAATAGGGCCCTTATCTCACTCCCTATACAGGAATCAACTCAAAATGGACGAAAGACCTAAATATAGAAGCCAGGACCATAAACCTACTAGAAAAAATTGTAGTGAAACATCATAAAGGCCTTGTGGTAGGTGGTGAATTCTTGGACCTTACACCCAAAGCATGTGCAACAAAAGAAAAATAGATAAATGGGACCTCCTCAAAATTAAACACTTTTACACCTCTCAGGACTTTGTCAAAAGGGTGAAAAGGCAGCTAACTCAGTGGGAGAAAATATTTGGAAATCACATGTCTGATAAGGGTTTAATATCCATGATATATAAAGAGATGTTACAACTCAACAATAAAAAGGCAAAGAAGCCGATTAAAAAATGGGCAAAAGACTTGAATAGACATTTGTCCAAAGAAGAAATACTAAATGGCTAAAAACACACATGAAAAAATGTTCAACATCACTAATGATTAGGGAAATGCAAAGCAAACTACAGTGAGAGGGAAGCAGATGTGGCTCAAGTGACTGAGCTCCCACCTACCACATGGGAGGTCCCAGGTTCCATTCCTGGTGCTTCCTAAAAAAGAAGAGCAAGACAGCGAGCTGTTGCAATGGGCTGGTGTGGTGAGCTGATGCAACATGAGGCAACAAGAGCCACAAGGAGCAAAACATGATGAGAGACACAATAAAGCAGAGAGTGGAGGTGGCTCAAGCGATTAGGCACCTCCTTCCCTCATGGGAGGTCCTGGGTTCAGTTCCTGGTGCCTCCTAAAAAGAAGACCAGCACCCAACAAACAGACACAGCAAATGTAAACAATGAGGAGGTGGGGAGAAATAAATAAATAAATCTTAAAAAAAAAGAAAGCTTAAAAAAAAACTACAATGAGATATCATTTCACACATCAGAATAGCCACTATTAAAAAACAGATAATTACAAGTGTTGGAAAGGATGTAGAGAAATAGGAAACACCTATTCACCATTGGTGGGAATGCAGAATGGTATAGCCACTGTGGAGAACTGTTTGGCAGTCCCTAAAGAAGTTGAATATAGATTTGCCACATAATCCTGAAATACCGCTACTGAGTATATACTCAGAAGAACTGAGAGCAGAGACACGAACAGACATCTGCACAGCAATGTTCATAGTGGCATTATTCATGATTGCCAAAAGTTGGAAACAACCCAGTTGTCTATCAACTGATGAATGGATAAACAAACTGTGGTGTATTCACACGATGGAATATCATGTAGCTGTAAGAAAAAATGAAGTCGTAAAACATATGACAACATGGATAAACCTGGAAGACATTATGCTGAGTGAAGCAAACTAGACACAAAAGGACAAACACTGTATGATTGCATTACTAAGAACTAAATATATTGTGTGACACATTGTATGTTCCATTTATATAAAATGTAAATATAAATTAATTTATAAAGATGAAATTTGATTAGTGGTTATGTGGGGCTAGGGAAGGCATGCTAACGAGTATGGAGTTTTTTTTTTGAGTAATGAAATAATTCTAAAATTTTTTGTGCTGATGAATGTACAACATTGTGATTATGCTAAAAGCCATTGATTGTACACGTTAGATAGTTTGTATGGTATGTGAATATATCTCAATAAAATTGCTTAATAAATAAATAATTGTGCAAGAATAGCCAAAAACAGCAGGAACGAACCGCAGGGGAAACAGAGAGATTTAAAGGTGAAGAATTCTCTTGTTTGTTTTTTTGTCTGTTTTTTTATTATTATTATCATTTAAATAATGAAAATGCTCTAATAATGATTGAAGCGATGAATGCACAACTATGTGATTATATCAAATACCATTGATTGTACACTTCGGATGAATTGTATGCTCTATTAATATGTATCAATAAAATTGATTTGTTAAAAAAAAAAGAGGAAAGTATGAACAACTGTATGCCAAAAAATGAGGCAATGTAGTTGAGATGGTCAAATTCCCAAAGACACACGAACTACCTACACTGACCCTAGAAGAAACAGAAGACTTCAAGAAACCAATCACAAGGAAAGAGATTGAAGCAGTCATCAAAAACCTCCCAAAGATAAAAAGCCTAGGACCAGATGGCTTCCCAGGTGAATTCTACCAATCATTCAAAGATGATCTAATACCAATCTTGCTCAAAGGTAAAGAATTTTCTTGTTTGTTTGTTTGTTATTGTTTTTTATTATTATTGAAATAATGAAAATGCTCTAATAATGATTGAAGTGATGAAGGCACAACTATGTGATTATACCAAATACCATTGACTGTAAAAAAAAAAAATTCAATGGAAGCAAAAATAAAAGGCAAATAATAAGCTAGGGGAAATATTTGCAAAATGATAGATCAAGGGTTAATATCCTCAATAAATAACAAGCTTATACAAATCAAAAAAAGAGAGAGAGAGAGAGAAGGTGAGAACTCTGAGGAGTTCAACTTGGACAGAAGGTTCACAATGAACTGGAACTTCTTACCAGTTGAAGAATAGCTGTGCAGAGGTGCAGGCAGCGGAGCAGCAGCCGTAGAGCCTTGTGGTTCTCCTTGGCTAAAGCCTGCTGTAACTCCAGCAGCTTGTAGCACTTATCCGGCTCCTGGGGCAGCCAGGACACAGAGTGCAGCTCCTGCAGAAGCCTGGAATCAAGGGCTAAGCTGGTCAAGGCCTTCCTTGGATGCCTTTAACCTCTCCCCAGCCCAACTTATTCCAGATTGAGCAAAGGTTTAGAAAGATTGTAATATTCTCAGCAATCTACAGTGATAGCTTCTCCTTGTGAGTTCTTTGGAGGAGTTCAAGCCCCGGAACTGCTGGCCAGGTATTTCTTTGGGAAAGGCTTTGGGTATGTGCAAATGGTTATACCAAGTGATCCTTCTCCCAGGAGAAGGTCAAACAGGCTCCAGGGTTTTGACTTGGAAGAAGAGATTGCAGAGATTTCTTCTTTGGGTAGGGGAAGATGAGGGCCCTAAAAATCTAAATGGACAGGTGAGTTTTGGGATTAAAGGTGATTAACCTGCAACCTCCCTATGAGCTGGTCACCACTTTGAGGAAGTCTACTTCTATTAGCCACTTTCCCC
>PVKH010014360.1:0-16354 GCA_004027955.1 Chaetophractus vellerosus
CTTTGCAGTTCTCTTCACTCTTCATATCATTTGCATGTAAATACATGTACATGTACAATCATACACATGCATATATATCAGGGGCCAGTGACATCAAATGTGATTTTATATAAGCAATAGGAGATGACCATACATAAGCTCTTCTCCAAATTTTAGACCTTAGTAGCCTTTTTAATTGTTATTTGTACTTTGTGATAGAAGCACAATAACCTACATAGATATCGTGTGATCCATTTTATTATTTGAAAAAACGCAATTACCTTTATTATATGAGCAAATATAGCTTAAGTGTACATCAGTGATTTTCAATGGCAAATTTTCACGGTAATTTCATCTTAGAAGGTATTTCAATTGGCTATTTTACTTTAAGAAATAAAAGATCTTAATTTACTGTCTTTTTTATAGTACCTAAGTGTTATAAACAGTCACCTTTTTAGGGAAAGATAAACTGATAATTTTAAATAGAGAAATGATTTTCATTATACAAAATAAAGCGTTGAGTTAAGTCATGGATTGTGGTAACAGGTTGAACGTGTCTGCGCAAGCCTTGGTAGATGCAAGGACCAAGAAAAATGATGTAATTAGTAGTCATGTTTTTTTCTCAGGTGATGCTGAAAATCTTTTTTTCTTGGGAGAGGGACTGCTGTGATGAGGAAGGGCCTGTCACAATAGGTTCTTTATATCATTAAGATGTGCTTAGTGAAATCATGGGCAGTGATGGCAAACAATTCTATACCAGAAAAAAAAATGTATAATGGCCTGTATGTATATCAAGATATATAGGTAAAATATCTACAATTAAGCATTTTTTCTTAATTGAGAAAGAAAATAATTTATTCTCCTCATTGCTGGTTTTCTATTCTTTTCCACTATGCCTATAACACTTTTTCCATGTAAGTTTGTTATTAGAAAGTTATATTTGAATATGATTGCTCTATCTGTGTATATGGGTGAAGGGGATCAAGGTGAAATCTGATGGACTCTAAGTTGGAAGAGCTTTTTGTCAGGCAGATAAAACCAAGAGAGATTTCCCAAGAGTCTAGGTGAATAGATTGAATGATCCTTCTGCTTTAATGGAGAGCAGTACTTTGCATTAGCTTTTATCCTGTTTTTCTGAAACTACATAATATTTTCTTAAATAATAGCTTAGATATCATCAGGTTTTCTTTTCTGTAGTGTCCCCTTTTACAATGTGAGCCTATTTGTTCTGTCTCCTTCCCAATTGCAAATCAGAACTTAAATTCACTGTGTACCACCGTCACCTTGCAAATTCAACTGTAGAATGTAAGATGGAAGCCAAAGATCTCATAAAACATATTAAAAATATATATACAGATGATGTTTAAGGACTTAAAAAAAATCTTCCATAGGAAATAATTTTACTTCACCAACTTTATAGGCCAGTTGAGAGCAGCCACAATATAAGTTTTACTTACACAAATTAACTCAGTGTGCCCGATCCAGAAAGGGGTTAGAAAGTGTGGGTGACTTTGCCACTGTTCTGCTCAGTGAGACTCCACCTCAGTGTGTAACTTAAATGGGTGCTGTTAATCTGTTCCTCTCTAAAAAGGCGAGACTCTCTTTGTGCTGAGCAGGAGTTTTTGTAAACATGCTGTCTAAATGAAAGCCAGTCACTTTATCTGTATTCAACCAAAGCAACAGTGTTCTGGTACCAGAGTGTGTGTGTGTGGGGGGAGTCTGTCTTAAACACAGCCCTTAAATAAAGCTGTGACAAATCTACTCTCACTGTCATCAGATTGGAAGTAGGTGATTTCAAATCATGGAAGCAAGGGCTCCAGTTACTGCAGAAGGGTAGAGAAAAATCCATGAGGAGATTTTTAGAAAGATTTAAAAGATATTAATTTGTGACCTGTACAAATGTAACTATGTCTGTAATATTTTGCCAGACCTGTGGGAAAATATGTAAATGATTTAAGAGTTTCTGATAATTATTGAATACATGTTAAGGCTGTCAGACAGGTGGTCGGCCAAACCCCAGTGATAGAATTACTGAGCTCAAAAGGGGTGGCAAAGGAAGACTGGTAAGTGATGATTAGAGGAAGCAATTAAATTGCCTAGAGATGGAAAAAAGATAGCAACGAATTGTAAGAGCCAGAAATTTTGGATCTTCATAAATTGACTAATCTGTTTCAAACAGCCAAATACCTGATTGATTTAATTACAGAACATGAACGCTGTAAGAAACAAAGCCTCAAAATTACATGTAACGTTCCTAGAAATATGTGACAACAGCCACAGTGTTGCTCAGGATGTTTTTACGGTTAAACCAGTCAGCAGTAGATGAGTCTATGCTGGAAACTTCTCAAGCTGAATCAGAGCCACCCACTGACTTGCTGTCCATCACTGAAGCCTGGCCTACCATTTCATCAATAGAATTAGTCCCCTTTGTGACCCTCAAGGAGTGGGTCACTAGAGGAAGAGGAAGATCAAACTTGGTGTGAGCAGGGCGTAGCTTTATCATGTCAACACCAACCATATAGCTGCTGTTTTATGGTCATCACTCATTGTTTGCCCATCACCATTGACTTATGTTTGGTGTCAGCATAGCCTCTTCTCATTAATACCTGCAAAATAATCTAGATGAAAGCTTCATGTACAGGTTTACGATTTTCTCTTTTCCCCTTTCAGTCTTACTGTTTGTCTATTTCATAATTGAAAACACTGTAAAATCGTATTTGACATGTTTGCTCATAATTATATGTTTTACACTATACATTATGCACATATACATACATATTACCATGAAAGGGTATTTGCAAAAATCTATGTATGCCATATTTATTGGCTGACAATGTCTTTTTGAAAAAAAAAAGTTTGTGTAGGGCTAGTTTTGCCTTGAAAGATAACTTTAGAACCTATCCTCCCCTACCACTTAGGCACTATAATAAATGAAAAAGGGGCAGCTTTGCCTATATGATACTAGATGATATTGGTCAATATACACTGACCAATGATTTCAGTGCCAGGTATTATAAATTAACTTTTTAAATTTTCACAATAAGCACGTATGATACTATTATCGAGGAAATTGTAAACACAGATATGTCAGGTAACTTGACCAAAGTCACATAGCAGTAAGTAATCACACTCAGATGGAATTCTAAGCAGGCTGTGTCCGGGATGTGAACTTTTAACCACACCCTATAGTGCACTAGATGTCAATAGTCTGCCTGCCACACCCCCTCTGCTCCCACCACGTACTTCCACTGCACTTAGCCCTAGTGTAATTTGTGGCCCTATTCTTACCCCACTCTGGCTTATTTAGTCAGATGTGGACGGCTCTACAACCAATCTCTATGTACACCAGCAATCTTTGACCTGCAAGTCTTGGCTGCACAAAGAAGAGCAGTAGTCAACCAGCCTCCTCTCTTGAGAACTGGGAAAAGATGAGCCTTGGTAGACAAACGTCATTTTAACAAATACTGTTACAAGTCATCTCTTCTGCTGCCATGTCTGCATTTGGACAAGGCTATAAGAAATATAGAGGTTCAGACTTCATAAGATGTATGGAATAATTCTGCCCTGTGATCTAGGATTATATATGTATGGTTATACTAGCATTTAACATGATCATCCTGTAGCATCCTCCTGAATTCTTGGAAACCTCATAGTTACCAAATGTTCTAAGACACTTGTCAGTGGAGAAAACTAGGCATATTTTAATAGAGTTTAATATATATTTTTCAGAACTTATATGCTGCTCTGGTTACTAGGGCATCTTCAGTTTAGGTATGTTTCAGAATCAGTTGCTAGTTATGTTTTTCATATCCGTGGAATATCACAGATCCATAATACTCAGTAACATATTCTAACATCTTGTTAGGATAAAGGCTATCTGTATCTTTAAAAAAATATCATTAAAGTGAGTATATCCACCTTCTAAATGCAAGTGCTTGATATAGTTATTTCGTTAACACCTTGATGTGAAACTTAATCATAAACATTTAAGGATGTTAAGCAAGAAGTACAGTGTCTTAACTGAGATATTGATATGGAGGATATTTGGAGTGATGATTTCAAAATGGCTTTTAAAAATTGGCTTTTAGAAAATAAAAAGACATTGGCTCATCAGGGATTCATAGGATATAAGAGATAACGTCTATTTTGCCAGTTTTGCCCTCCATTTTCTACACACATACACTTCTGCCCCCATTCAAAACATTTGACAGTTTTCTTTTTCATATTTTGGAGACACACTGCCTGGTTTCTGCTCAGAAGTCTTTTTGGATGACATCCATAGTAACAGGTGGTAAAGCTGTGGATTAGCTGACATGATGAAGGTAATTCATGTTTTCCCATGTGCTGTCTATTCATATTGTGACTGTTGTCTTGGATATTTGTAATCTGAAAGTAACATCCTTCTTTGTTCTGTGAAAATTCAAAGAAAGAAAATCAGAAGATAATTCATTTGTTTTTCTCAAATTGTGAGAGGACAATTTAGCTTTGGTCCCAGATGAAAATTAATAGCATACTGGAGTCTGTTTATAGACTTTACTGGAGAATTAATTTACAAAATGAACAAATCTGAGGTCGGATAAAAAGGAATTTTGGTTGTTGGCATTTAAATCATATATTCTTAAACAATTAAGAGATATCATCTGTTAGGATATTAATTGCTTGGAACATCTGGAATCACTTCCAAAAGAAAGACATTTTTGACACATTCTTCAATTTGCTTTATTTTCTGGACAAAATTTGCTATCATAGGAGAAATAGTAGCCTCGAGTACAGTTACCTCCATGAAAGAATACAATTTGATGTAATCTATCCTTCAGAATGTTGCTATGTGCATAAAAGCTATTGTCCATATTGCCTCCTACTATGGAGTATGTTTGCTTTTTCTTGGTTCTCAAAGAAGAGTGAGGAAATTAACATTTTTGTTAATTATCATTTCTCTTGATTAATAATAAAATTTCAGTGTTTTGGCAAATATTTTCTACTGTTTTGTTTTGTTGGGTGTAATATATTTCCCCCATTAGGACAATTCTTTGAATGCATTAGCTATTATTTCTAAGTAAAATTCTATGTGGAAGAAAAACCTGATATTGTTTGTCTTCTTTTACTGTGATTGGATGAAAAAACTTTTAGTAGTTAACTGAAATAAAAGACATAAATAGATATATTCCCTTTCCCAACAACTCCAAATCCATTTTTGTTTTGTTTCTTTTCAATTTCTGAAACAACTCTAAATTTTTCCTATATTGAGGTATATATATTTTCATTTTAATAGTAATAATTTAAACATTATTATACTATTAATATAATAATTAACGTTTTAGAACTCTTTGCTCAACCGTCAGCAATAAGAAGTCATAATTAAGACATAAGATATAAAGTCCAGAAACCATGCCCTCAATGAATCTCAGACATTTAAAAAAACAGGACATTTTGTAGTCAATGGTTATAACAAGGCTTGACTCTCTACCTCCACCTTCTCTTACTTTCTTCCTTACTTAAACTATATTATTCAATTCTACTTTTCTCTATTATCTTTTGTGTTTACTGTGATAGTAATGGTAGACATTTAGTAAATGCAGGTTCCCTCTTCATGTCTTCTTTCCTTTCATCCTAAACATGGTGACCTTTTGAGAAATAAGTAAGCAACTTGCCTTGAGGCAGAGAGGCAGAATTGAAATTAAAAGTAAAGAATTCTGGACAACTTTTTAATGTTGTTGTAACAATTATTTTCTAAATGTTTGTTTAATATTTAATGTATGCCATCTCTTATAGTTTATCTTTTATGTGTATGTTCTGCCCCATCTCTCTTTTCAAGGTGTACGTCCCTTAAGGATAAGGATTTTATCTTATGTTCATGAATCCAACCTACAAAGTGCCCTGAGTATAGTCACATTCATATCTGATGAGGATGGTGATGAGTTGGAGGAATAGAAGGATGGAAAGAAGAGGGAGGAGGAGGGAAAAATAAGAGGATGAAAAAGAAGAAAAAGATAAGCTCAACCATCCAAAATGAAGAAAGAATTACTTTTCTTACTAACTAGGGACAGACCTTACAAAGTAGCTGAATCTAGAACCACTTCTAAGAATGCTCTCATGACTCCGTTTTGTTCCATTAGATTTGAATTAAAAATAATTCTTTTATTCTTCAACCTGAAATGTATTCAGTAATTTGATAGCAGCCTTTTTGAGAATGAATAGGTCTTCTTTTTTTCATTTTTGAAGAGCCCACATATGTTTTGCATTATGATTCTAGAAATTAAGTGAAATCCATTGAACTGTCAAGTTTCTGCAGATGGTTACTAAAACTTGGAAAGTTATATATTATAACACTTTAGAGGATGCTAAGTGTAATGTAGTAGTTTATAAACTTGCTAACACTTGGCATACTATGTTCCAAAGTAAGTGTTGACAGAAGAAAATCAAATTGCAGAAGAAATAGTTTGAAATTATGAAGGACAATTTAAATGGATAAAGCCTTTCCAAAGCTTCATGATAATGAATTCAGAGAATAGTATTTCAATGAATAACACATTTTCTTTTACTTTATTTTATGCTTCACTTCAGTTTTTATATTTATTAGTTTTAGTCTAACAGTTGCCTGATACTGTGAGTCTGTAAATGGGACATGTAAGCTTTGGCCAGTGATAAGTGAGGATTATTTCCACATAGCATTTGAATGATCATCTCTTTCCCCTAAAGTTTTCTTGTAATAATACTTTGGTGTACTAATCATTAATTTGAGAATTGGGATAAAGTTTTGATGCCATTATTTGATGAAATTAGGGATGAATTCTTCTTGAACATCTAAAATAATTACATGTTTTATATGCCATGTATGTGACAGGGACAAAAATTATAATCTGGAAAAAAGATTCGTTTACTTTATGTAGTGATTTGTTGCAACCCTAGATAAAATGTAATCATTAAAGAAGTGGCAAACATTTATGTATGACGTTGATCTCTATACCATAAAAAGGTAAAAGAAGCTACTAGATGTATGTGACATGTAGTTCTTTGATAATGTTTGGTAATATCTGTGTGCTAAGGGTAGATATCATTTTTATATGACTATTAAAAATACTTCTACCCATTGTTTCTGATAAGCTGGAAGCAAAGTTTGAGTTGTATTTACAGTTATATCATAGTTTCAATATTTGTTCTCAGCTCTGGTAGTCTTTTCTCTTTCAAATTTTGAGATGATGCAAAAGCAACCTCAGTTAACCTAATGGTGCGGAGCACTCTTCAGGCAGCTGGATTCTCCACGCCTTTGCCCCACCAAGCATAGCATAATAT
This sequence comes from Chaetophractus vellerosus, assembly GCA_004027955.1. Taxonomy (NCBI): domain Eukaryota; kingdom Metazoa; phylum Chordata; class Mammalia; order Cingulata; family Chlamyphoridae; genus Chaetophractus; species Chaetophractus vellerosus. The sequence continues at coordinate 7,273 of PVKH010014360.1, forward strand.
TTTAAGTATCAAAAATAGAGAGTATACTTGGTCATCTGTTATGCTCTATCAAAAAAAAACAAAAAACTCAAAAGTTCACTCCATTCTATCTATACCAGATTCTTGGCATATGACATCCTATTTACTGATGTATCTACATTTGGCTTTAACTTTTAGCTTTTAACAGATGTATTTTTAACTGTCTCCTGGATGATCTATTACTTATTTGACTGGAGGATAGGTATTTTAGGATGAACCATATGAAATTGTCATTGCCAATATCAGACCATTTTGATCTACAAAAATAGCGATTTTCAAACGTCTTAAGGTTGAAAGCAAATCCTTTTATCTATTAGAGGGGGAAAACTTACTTTGTCTTTCTTTGGATAGAATGATACTCAAAAAATTGATAATATAAATTTGCTACATTTCTAAGAATTTTTTTTTTTATTGTATATCCCCCCCTTTCTGTTTGTTCTTGCTGTGTTCATTTTTGCTTTCTTCTGTGTCTGCTTGTCTCCCTCCGCTGTGGCATCTCACCTAGTCAGCTCACCGCGGGGCGGCCTGCCTGCTCATGGCGGCTTGCTTTGCTAGCGGGGGCTTGCCCTGTCTGCGGCGGCTTGCCCTGCCTGCGGTGGCTCTGCTCTGCCCGTGGCGGCTCTGCCTTCTCAAGGCAGTCTGCCTGCTCGAGGAGGCCCTGGGACCCGAACCCAGGGCCTCCCATGTGGTAAACCAGAGCCCTACCAATTGAGCTACAGCCGGTTCCCTCTAAGAATTTTTAATGTGCTTATTATTCCCGTGGAGAAAACAAGACAATAATGTGTGATGTCACAAGTTTAAGATTTGCACGTTATTTTATGTGGACTGCTCTAAGTGTCTCAAAAAGTATTTCTCCAAAATTTTTGTGAGGTCATTAATAACATTGTCGTTTTATTGCTCCTGTTTGAAATAATTGACAAAATGTTTGGAGACTATTGTTTGATACATTCAAAGATCATGACAAAACTAACATTTCTTTCATTTTTAAGGTTGAATGAGGGGCTTGTCAAATATAATGCTTAATATATGTTTAACTCTGCTTGTCTTAGGCTAGACAGCATATCCTTTTATCTATGATAGTGCAAAATCTGCTTTGATTTTCTTTTAAGTACAATGAAATTGCAAAGTGTTCCATATATGTGGCATGGCTCAAGGGAATCTTGTCTCTGACAAGCTAAGAATGCCATTTCATCATGAGGCGGGTATTTCTCCTTTATATTTTCCAAGATAAGTTTGCAAGGCTTCTGTGGTCCCCAGGGGACAATGAATTACATACCATTTCATCCTTGAATGTAATCCAAGCATTCACTTGAATTATCATAACCTCTTTGATTAGTTTGAAACTTCGTTGTGCAAGAATCAGAAGCCTTCACTGAAAGATATTTTGATCTGCTTTTCAGAAATATGATGAAGCAATAATTATTGGAAAATAAGGCAGGGCAGCACTGGAGTAAAACTGTTATTACCTGTTAATTTTTAGGGTTGGGTGTGGGAAAAAAGGATAGGAAAGAATGGACGTGCCTGATCTTACTGTAGAAGAGAGTAAATTAAATTTTAGACCAATTTTGGTTCAGAGGGCGTTGGTTCCTTCCCTGAATTAGATGATTCCTCTCAGCACAATTTAAAATGGTATTCACCTTACCTAAAATGGACTTACCTAAATCTATTTGGAATATATTGACTAAGTAAACCGATACATTACTTTAACCGAGATTTTGGTACATGTTCTTTACTTTCATTTTTGTTATATTTTGCGTAAATATATATTTTAGATACTTAAGTTTCCATTTTGTAAAAGCTCAAATATTCCTCCTAATCTCTGCGACAACTTTTAACTATCAACCACAAATTACAGTTATTTGAATTACATAATGACTTTCTGACCACAAGGAACTCCATATACTTTTTAGAAAAAGGATTTATACTCTCAGGATCATATTATTTGGGATAAAAATCAATGAAAATCTATCCAGCTCAAGGGACCATAAAAATTGAATAAAAAAATAACTAAGCTTGCAAATTTATTTGAATCCTATTCTTATCATTAGGGTTTTGCGTTATCACGTGTGACTACGGTTTTTATTGTTGTTTGTTTGGGGAAGCATGTTCTACTTCTAGAGTGACAAATAGTATTATTTTGCATGTGTCTTCTCTATCTCAGTCCTTTCTCCTATTCCTATATTTAAGTATCTAATTTGTTAATTAAAAATTTCATCATATCTCTGTACCTATTCTGATAAGGTGAGGTTCCCAAACTCTTCTTCAATGGCTTCTTAGATTCCTGGAAATTTGTGGCGGCTCATTGTTTGAGAGAGGAATAGGAAGGCCTAACAGCTCGAAGTGGGTCTGTTGTTTTGGAAGAGATTGTTAATGCTACTGCCCAGAAATGACAGTGGCTAAGAAAAAGAAATTGAATAATTGTATAGATTTGTGCCAAAAAAGAAGCGATTTGTATTTTAGAAAAGGCTTGATGCTTCAAACTGTGTAAGGAAAAGGGACTGGCTGGAGCTCCTTGGAACAGATGAGCCAAGAGTGAACTGAGGGCTCAGCCCATGATTTTATCCAAGAGCAGGGAAGGGAGCTAGGTAAAGCTATTTAAAGGGTATGGATGGGAAAGAATAATGGTTTTCCCTTTATTGCAAGAAAAAAAACAAAGGAGTTGTTAGTCTCTTATTTTCATCACTCTGTGCCAGACAGGCAGGCAGGTCTCTGAAATCTTTGAACTCTGCTCATAACTAGCCTCTGGCAAGGATTTTCAATTTCTTTCATTTTGCTTTTATGTGAAATACAGCTGAGGATTTGCCAGACAAAAATGGAATACCTCATTTGGTGTAATGTAAGAAATGCATTTTATATTTCCCCTGGTAAAATTGCTTTCCTGAGGAAATCTGCTGTATTCTAAGGGGAAAATGGACACAAAGGAAAAAAGTCTTTACATTTCAACTATTTGATACATTTGCTCTGAAAAAGAATTGGCCAAGGTTAGAGATTAATTGAAAGGACAAATTTGGGAAGAATAGCAAAACTCAAAATTTACTTGTCTATGACTATCAGTAAAAGTGTTGTTTCCTGCCTCCACCCAGTAAAAAATTGAAGAGTGTTGCTTGTTTACATATATATATATATATATATATTTTTTTTTTTTTGATAAAGTAAAGTCTGGATAAATAGGTGAGGAAAGTGACATAAACTTACCACATTGTTCATTGTTAAATCCAAGCTGTGTTCCTCAAGTTTTCTTCATTCTATAACCTAGATTTTCAGTTTTGCTACTTCATAACACTATAAAGGCAATGTTTATACACCTGGTAGAACTAGATTTTAAATGTTATAAACAGAGTTTCGTAGCCTTAACTTTGGTGAATTGAGTACTATTAGGACATTTGGGTTAAAGATGATTTTAAGGTCTAATTTGTACAACTGAGCTTCCTGAAAAATTATTAAACAATTTAACAGCTAACCCTGTAAGAGATAAGGTGATGATTTTGCCTTAAATTGTTAGAAACAAATTTTAAGAGAAGAATGATTATCAGTTGTATTCTGCAATGGATGTGTTATTTTTGTGCCTTTGGGAGTCTTTTACCTTTGCTAGCAAGCGTAGTAGATAGGAATAGTTCTCAAACTGTAATCTGCTTTAGCACCACATGAAGGGTCTGTTAAAGCATGCACACAGAGTTTCTGATTTGGTAAATCTGGAGCGGGGCCCAAGAATCTGCATTTCTCACACTTTCTTGGGAACTTCTGCGATTGCTTATCTTGGGACCACACTTAGAGAACCACTGGTCTAGTAAATTATTGCCGTAGGTTAAAATGTTAAATCCCAGTAAATTTTCCCAGTTATGATTTATAATTTATATACCAAGACATTTGATTTGAAATCCTAAAGCCTGAGCAGAAAATCTAGCCAGAGATGGCAATCATTTGAATCTGAGACCTTCTGGACAATGCCTCAAAAATTTTGCTTTTGAAAATGAAAAGGATTTACTTTTCTAAAGGAGAAAACCCTAGTAATCTGAGGCAATTGAGGACGAAGGCTTAGCTCACACACAAAAACACAGTCAAGGACTCTTGAAATTGTTGTTGGAGATCAGAACAACTTTCAGAGTGTGATCAGTATGCACTGGGGAAGGAAATAGCTATGGGAACTTATTATATGTTCGTTGGTGAATGTGAAGTGCAAAGTTATGTGACCTCCTTGGATGTGAATTATACAAGAGGTATAAGAGAAAATTAGAATGAGGGGATTATGGGGAATCTAGGAAACCTGCAGCTAGGAAACCTACAAGTGCTGAGGTTGCTAGTACAGTTCAGTATACATGGGGACCCAGTTATTTGGGGGAGGGACTAGGAGCACTGATTCCACGTCATAGCTGTAGTGGTCACGCACTGTCACTGATAGTAGTATTATTGTCAGCCCCACTAGCTGGCTAACAAATACCATAAATGAAGAAGCTTCATGTCAGAGATCATGGAAGGGCCAATGAAAATTAGCCCTGAACATAGCAGAAATGATTGGCTTCCTGTATATTGTAACTGAGTGAGATCACAAGGCACGCTTTATTCACAAATAAAATGAAATTAAAGAAAAAGTGTAGGGACTTTTTCGGGACTTGGGAATTGTCCTGGGTGACGTTGCAATGGAGGATATAGGCCATTCTGTATCATCATGTATCATGCAGAACTGTGTGGGAGAGAGGGTGGTCTACAGTCTGAACTGTGGTCCATGCTTGATGGCAAAGCCCCAAAATGTGTATGTCTGTTGCAGGTGATGTGCCACACTGATGAAGGATGTATATGTGGGAGGTTGTGGGAGGTGTGGGAGGTGGGGCATATGGGTACCCCTAAAATTTTTGTGTAACATATATGTAATCAATGTATCTTTAAAAATTAATTAATTAAAAAAATAGTTTCAGATGCAGAGACCTTTGGCGTTGGCTAATAGATTAATGGATACCTAGAACTAAAGTAGATTGGCATTCTACTTAACGCCTGCTTGAACTATATAAGCAAAGGAGTTCTAGGTAAAGTTAAAAAACTCTAACTTAAATTAAAGAAATGTTAAAGGAACAAGTATCCCTCAGAACAAAAAATAAGACATTATTTGAGAATAGCAGTAAACAGAACAAAAAAAGGAAAACTCAAAATACATCAATATGTGCTGCATGTGTAGAAGAAACATTAAAGAATAAAGGGAAAAATTGTTAATAAATTCCTACAAATTTTTGTATCAAAAAAATGTAATGGTTGGGGTCCCAAATATTACCATTGGTTATAAAGTTATTTGGTTTCTGCCATTACCCTGTTAAATCTTACCTATTTAAATGGAAGAAATAACATAGCTGGCAGATTTTTACACATTGGTATGGAATATATCATATTAGCTAATTTTTGCAGAGGAGAGAACCCTTAGTAATCTGAGATATTTGAGTGCTTGCTGTGAAAAACAAATGGATGAGTTCAAAGGCTTAACATGCAATAATCACAGTTCAGGGCTTTTGAAATTATTGTTTTGGGTGAGAACAACTTTCAGAGTGTATTCAGTGTGCTTTGGGAAAGGAAAGACTTCTGGGAACTTATTATATGTCCATTAGATCAAAAACAAGTAAGCAAACAGCTTGCGTCAATGAAAGAGTCTGAAAAGAATGTCTTATACCCTGGACTCCCCTAGGAATTAAACCTCACTTTTTCTTCCAGAATTCCCAGGTGTAAATACCACTCCTGAATTATGATCTGCATTTGGTATACACAACATAAAAAGACTGATAATGCGGTAGAACTGGGAAAATGGCTTGTATTTTAGCTTTTACACATTGGTAATTGAAAAGGCAGAACTGCCAGACAGAAGTTCATGGAAATACCAAGAACCACTCACACATGGATTTGAATCCTAACTGTTGTATACTGGCTATATGTTTTTGGGCAGGTGAATTAACTACTGATGGAGAGACTTAATTTTTTTTCTACAAAATAGGAAAAATAATATCTATAGGTTGGAATCGTCATATTATGAAGCAAGACTTAATTTTTTTCTACAAAATAGGAAAAATAATATCTCTAGGATGGAATTGTCGTATTATGAAACAAGATAATGTTTATAAATTATCTAACGCATTCTGGGGTAGACTGTAGATGATCTAACTAGAGTTCTGTATTGTTATGGTTTTCTGTAAACCGTGCTGCCTCCCATTTCAATACCACTGCAGATTTTTGTGATTATATATAAAATAGATATAATTCTTATTGATAATAAAGCAAGGGGATGAGTATGTTAGAATACAACTATGTGCAGGCAATTTTCTAAGTGTCTCTGGAAAAGACAGGCTAGATTATGGAGTGTTTGATGTGGAACCACATATAAATAAAAAGATTCATAAGCACATATCAGTGATATACTTGAGAAAGGCAGAGTGATGTGTTAGAAAGTGACAGGATTTCTGTCAAGCTGTCACCCGTGGCTGTGGTCTCATCTGAAGGTTCAGTGTGGCAGGATCTGCTAGTTAGGTCACTCACATGCTTGTTGGTAGGCTCAGGCCTTCACCATGTGGGTCTCTCCACAGGGCTGCCTCAGGAGAGAGCAACTGGCCTCAAGTGAGCAAAGGATCTCAGATCAAAGAACATGCAGGATGGAAGCCATGGTACTTTCATAACCTAATCCAATCTCAGACATTCCATCCCTTCTGCCATATTCTGTTCATTAGAAGCAAGATGCTAAATGCAGCAGCCCTTACCCAAGAGATTTCAGAGGGGCGTGGATGTTCGGACGCAGGGGTCATTGGCTGCCATTTTACATGGCACCTACCACAGGTGTCCATAGGTAAATTGAACTCAACATGTTCAAAATGGAATTCATCAATTCACTGCCGAATCTGCACTACATCCTTTGTTCTTGACTTCCATTCCCACCTTCACCATTTATGTATGTTGTGGCCCAAGTCAGAAGCCGAGAGGTCATTACTGATGTCTTCCATGCTTTCATCTCTTCATCTTTACACGATTATACCTCAGAAATGTCTCTCTTTCTGGCTTCTCATCTTTTTTCAGTTTTTACCTTAAGCACCTTAATCGACTCTTGTCGTAAGCTATTGCAGTTGTCTCCACTATGCTTCCCCTCATCCAATCTTTATCCACTTTCATCAGTTATTTTTCTCAAACTAAATATATTCATGTGCCCTCTAAAAGCTCCCATTATTTTTACTACTTGTAGGATTAAGCCCATTTTTCACCTTTTGGCATATCATGTCCCTTACAGTCTGGTCCAAATCAAGCTCTCTCCCTGCTTCCCACCATACTAATAATTTCATCATTCATGTAAGATAGAACTTGTTACTCTTCTTTCAAATATGCTGTGCACTTGTTCATCCTAATTTCCTTTCCATCTTCTTTTTCACCCACCAATCACACTCAACTTTCAAGCTACTGACCAACCTGTGTCTCATCAGGGAGTCTTTTCCAGAGTTCCACAACTCCCTTGAGACAAGCATTTCTTTAGGGCCCAGTAACAATTTTTTACATTTCCGTAACAACGCATAGCTCACTAAGTTACTTTTATTAATTTTTTCTTTCTGGATTTCCTTTTAGAACAAATACCAAGCTTTTAATAGTCTTTTAATTCAGTGTTCTGGGCACAATAGACTAACAATTGGCAATAAATATCGAGTGAACTAATGAGTTCTCATATAAGTAATTATGTACAATTGTACTGCATTATAGAAAGGAAAATATCAGAACTGCAGAAGTTCCAAAGAAAGGCTACAAACAAAATAAATGTTCGATTATAGTTCCTCACATATGTAAATCTAATGGAAATTATAATAATATTTAATACTTATAAATATCACATCATTTCCTAAGCACAGTTTCAGGTGTTTTGCATGTATTAATTTACTTAATCATTACAACAACTCAATTAAGTAGTTTCTTTTATGGTCCCTGTTTTACAGATAGGGAAAATAAGGCACAGAGATTTTAAGTAACTTTCTCAAGTTACCTCACTAGTATTTGGTGAAGTTGGGTTTCAAACTCAGGCAATCCAGCAAAGAAGGATTTGGGTTAGTCCAGAGGATTTAAAGTAGTTTCCAAAGATGTCTTAAAATAGACAAAATAGATTAAATATATTTAAAAGATAAAACAAAACACAGACTAAAAGACTATAGATTAAGTATGAAAAATGGATGAAAATTATAGACAAATAGGATCAGAGTTTAAACTATCACAAAAACTGTTGTCAAATATTTCCTCTCCAAATCCCAGGATACTAGAGCATCAGAAGAACTGTAGCAGGTTAAGAGAATTTAAGGAGGTAAAGAAGGACGTCTACTCTAAACAATGGGAAATGCATTTCTGAAAGCCATTGAGGCTTTAGGTAATATAAGTAAAGAATATAAATCCTTTCTAATGTGTGACTGATTAACAGATGCTGTAAAGAATATTAGAGCACATTCCTAATTGTTGCCAGGTTGGGAGGAGCTTGCCTCAAGGACTTCTCTACCGTCAACGTGGGTATCTTAGTCAGAAGAAGGCTATTCAGCTTCTAAGGAGTCATGGAACATGTTTCAAAATGGCAATTATTAATTTTTTTGGAAAATGCTACTAAAAATACATGTTATAGGCCATAATAGTAGACTCTTCTTTACTGGTTAAAAAATGTTGCCAACATGGGTAATTAAAATACAGTGTTAAATGATATATATTTAATAGCCTAGCAAAGTACTCTGTTTAGAAGTCCACACATTTTATTGTTTAAATTATAATTGTTGGTTGTATCATTTGTCACATGTTTGAAATGTTTGATAATATAAAAATTAAGAAATAATCAAGACAATAAGAGAAATACTATATGTATTTTTGTTTAATTTCAATTTCTCCCTTGAAATAGCATGAAAATATTTTTTATTAAATAGTGTTTATTAAATACTAAACAATTAGAAGTTACTGTTCAAGATAACCAGACTTATATTGTAGTTTAAGACACTAATTATTGCAGCAAAGTGAAATTTAATGCCTCAAATTTTACTAATATTCTTCTACTCTGTCAGGTAGTATGCTGTTCGTGAACTTAATTGTT
>PVKH010014361.1:0-16509 GCA_004027955.1 Chaetophractus vellerosus
CTACTAGTAGGACTCTTGTTACCCCTCCTTTAAAAAATGACTGCTACTGACAGCAGGGAGCATGCACTAATATTGGTATGTATGGCTATTTCTCATAAACTAAATAATTGGTGGAGGAGGGGTTGGTCTTTAATAATAAAATGAAATTTTAGAATATTTGAATAAATGTTCCTTGCTATGAAAACAAAGTAAAGATGAGGAATTTTGTCAAAGTCATCTGCAGGTTTTCTGCAATTCTAATCAAAATCACAATGAAATTTTGGTTGGAACTTGGAAAAATAATTTGAAAATTCATCTGAAATATTAAGCAAATAAGATAATTCTGAAAAAAAGACATTACACATCCTAAATCTATAATAAAACAAAGTTCTACTGATATAAAAGTTGACAGATGAATAAAACAGGAAAGATAGCCTAAAATATAGAGAACCTAATTCATAATTAATAAGATATCATTAATCAATTGGAATAAATGTTGATAAATTTACAAAAAAAAATTAGAAAACTTGATTTGTATCATACACTAAAAGAAATTCTATATGAAGTTCTGGAAGAAGCAAGCCCCTGATACTCTTCCTGGCTCCTCCCTCATCCCCTCACAGGGCAATGTGGAGTAGGCCAGCACTTCCTTTGTGGGTCCCTGGTCTTTTTCCAGCAGAGAAAAAGTGACTTGGAAAACACCTCTCCAGTATACCCTTCATCCCAGAATTTGCCCTCCAGGCAAAAGTAGTTTGAGATGACAAAGGCAGTGTAAGAAACAATTGAGATAGACAGCCTGGGGCAAAGGTGTACCTCTTTAGGTCCTGCAATAGATCACCAGGTCCTGCAGTGGATCACCAGGAAGAGGGAGAAGGTCTGTTTCCTGGGAAGGAGAAGGAGCATTCAAAAGTTGTAAACAGGGGCACTCTTAAGGCCACTAGCAAGCACAAGCCCTGGGAAAAACACAGACACAGAAAAGAGCAGAAAGTTCCTGAACTTTGCATTTGCCTTGGGCTCACCACCCTCATAGGAGAGCTAAACTCTGACAAAGAACATCAGTAAACACAAAGCAAATTTGGAAAGACAGTGAAAGTTGTTTTTAGCTTAGACTTGCTTGGTTTTGCTAGCTCCTGACGCTCAAGAGAATCATTGTCATATCACTAGCTGGTTACAAACTCAAGAAACAGACAACTCAAGGAGTAAAACCTAGATTTAGCATTTTAATATATTAAAATGTCCAGTATGCAACAAAGACCACAAGATAAAGAAACAGGAAATGACGGCCCATCCAAAGGAAGAGGATAAAAACCCAGAAAACATTAATGAAGATGACCAGACTATGGACATAACAAAGACTTTCAAAAATGATCTTCAATATGCACAAGGAGATGAAGGAAAATATAGAGAAAGAACTAAAGGATAACAGGAAAACAATAAATGAATAATATGAGAATCTCAATAAAGAGACAGAAGTTTTAAAAAGGAACCAAACAGAACTACTGGAGTTGAAGCCACAATAGCAAATGAAAAATTCCTAGGAGGTTTTCAACAGCAGATTGGAGCTGGCAGAAGAAGAAATCAGCAAACTCAAAAATACAAGACCACTGAAATGAGTCAGGCTGAGGAGTAGAAAGAAAAAGAATTATAAAAAGTGAAAAGAGTCCAACGGACCTCTGAGATACCATAAAGCATAGAAGTATATATGCATTATAAAAGTCCCAAACAGAGAAAAGAAAGAAAGGGGCAGAAGGAATATTCAAAGAAATAATGACAGAAAATTCCCCAAACTTAACAAAATACATAAATATGCACATCCAAGAAACCCAGAGAACATCAAACAGCATAAACTTGAAGAAAAATATGCCCCATCACATACTGAACCAACTGTCAAATGCAAAGGACAAGGAGAGAGCTCTAAAAACTGCAAGAGAGAAGCAATATGTTATATACAAGGGAGTCCCCATCAGACTGAGTACTGATTTCTCATCAGAAACCACAGAGGCAAGAATATAGTGTGTTAAAATACTTAAAGTGCTAAAAGAAAAAAATTGCCAACCAAGAATATTATATCATGTGAGACTTTCTTTCAAAAAATGAGGGAGATTAAGACATTCCCAGATAAATAAAAGCTGAGACGGTTCATTCATCACCACTAGACCTGCCCTACCAGCAATGCCACAGGGAGTTCTTCAGACTGAAAAGAAAGGACGAAAGTCAGTGGTTCAAAGCACCAAAAAGAAATAAAGACCCCCAGTAAAGATAACCATTTGGGTATAATTACCCAAATGGTTATAATTTGGGTAAAATTATAATTATAAATGCCAGTACTTTTATATTATATATTTTTTGTACGTAATCCCATGACTCATTCCCTAAAGGTGCTAAAATGCAAATGCATAAAAATCCATGATTCTGGACATACAATGTAAAAAATATCATTTGTAACAAGTACCAAAACAGGTGGGAAATGGAGGGGTATACGAATACTGTAAGTATATGCTATTTGAAGTCAAGTTGGTATCAAATCGAATGTTACTGTTATATATTTAGGATATTTAGGATATTAAATTTTAACCATGTGGTAACCAAAAGGAAAGTATATGAAAAATGTATCCAGATAGAAATGAGAAGGGACTCTTTGTGACACAATACAAAAAATCAAATAAATCCGAACACAGGCACTAACAGAAGAACTGAGGGGGAAAAAGGTATAAGTCTTAGAAAGACTACATAGCAAAATGGTAGGAAAAGAGTTGTGTATTATCAGCTGTGATGTTAAATGTAAACAGATTAACTCTGCAGTCAAAAGGCAGAGACTGAAAGAGGGATAAAAAAAAAAAAGTATGGCCCAACTATATGTTGTTTACAAGAGACTCAAGTTAAATTCAAAGATATAAGTAGGATGAAAATGAAGGAAGGGGAAAACTATACTACACAAGTAGTAACCAAAAGAAAGCCGAGATAGCTAAATTAATATCAGATAAAACAGTCATTAAGTCAAAAACTGCTATGAGGGACAAAGGCAGTCATTATATATTGATAAAGGGGTCATTTTAACAAGAAGATATAACAATTTTAAATATATAGGCATCTAACAGCAAAGCCCCAAAATAGATATGAAGCAAATACTGAAAGATTTGAAGTGAGAAATAGATAGACCTATATTAGTAGAAGACTGTAATATGCCACTTTCAATAATGGACAGAACATCTAGGCAGAAGATCGATAAGGAAATACAAGACTTGAACGATATTCTAAACCAACTAAGCCTAACAGACATACATAGAACACTTCACCCAACAACAGAATGTACATTCTTCTCAAATTCACATGGATCATTCTCCAAGATTGACCATATCTTAAGTCACAAAATAAGCCTCAATACAATGAAAAACATTGAAATCAAACAATATATCTTTTCCAACCACAATTTATTGAAGCTAGAAATCAATAACAGAAGGAAAAATACAAAATTCATAAATATATGGAAATTAAACAACTTACTCTTAAACAACCAATGAGTAAAAGAAGAAATCACAAGGGAAATTAGGAAATGTCTTGAGGCAAATGAAAATGACAATACATCATGCCAAAACTAATAGAATGCAACAAAGGCAGTGCTGAAAAAAAAAAAAACTTACATTAAAAAAGAAAGAAGATTTCAAATCAGAGACCTAACCTCAAAACTAAAAGAAATAGAAAAGTAAGAGCAAACTAAACCCAAAGCAAGCAGAAGGTAGGGAATAAAGGTTAGAGTGGAGATAAACGAAATTGAGAATAAAAAAAGCAACAGAGCAAGAACAAGTAGAAAGGGGGGGGGATATATAATAAATAAAATATAAATCTTTAAAAAAAAAACAATAGAGAGAATAAACAATACCAAAAGTTGTTTCCTTGAAAAGATCAATAAAATTGACAAAACATTAGCTAGACCGATGAAGAAGAAAAAGAGAAGGCACAAATAATCAAAATACTGCCAAACCCACTGAAATAAAAAGGACTATAAGAGGATATAATGAACAATTGCATGCCAACAATTCAGATAACTAGATGAAATGGACAAATTCCTAGAAACATACAAACTACCTACAGTGACTCAAGAAGAAATAGCAGATCTCAACAAACCAATAACTAGTAAAGAGATTGAATCAGTATTCAAAAACCTGACAACAAAGAAAAGCCCAGGACCAGATGGCTTCACACGTAAATTCTACCAATCATTCCAAGAGAAATCACCACCAATCCTGCTCAGACTCTTCCACAAAATTGAAGAGGAGGGAACAATCCCAAATTCATTCTATCAGGCCTACATCATCCTTATACCAAGGTCAGACAAAGATATCACAAGAAAAGAAAATTACAGATAAATAGCTCTTATGAATATAGGTGCAAAAATCCTTAACAAAACACTAACATTCTCAATTTAACAGCATATTGAAAGAAGTATACACTAGGATTGAGTGGTATTCATCCCAGGTATGCAAGAGTAATTCAACATAAGAAAATCAATTAATGTAATTCACCACATTAACAAAACAAAGGGGGAAAACCACATGATCATCTCAGTTGAGGTAGAAAAAGCTTTTGACAAAAGGCAGCATGCCCTCTTGATAAAAAAATTTTTTAAAAACCACTTAGAAAACTTCCTCAATGTGATAAAGGGCATATACTCAAAGACAACATAATACTTAATGGTGAAAACTAACAGGTTTCCCTCTAAAATAAGGAACAAGATATTGATGCCCACCATCACCACTACTATTCAGCATTGTACTGGAAGTTCTAGCTAAAGCAACTAGGTAACAAAGAGAAATAAAAGCCATCCAAATTGGAAAGGAAGAAGTAAAACTTTCTCTATTTGCAGATGACATGATCCTATGTACAAAAATTCCTGAAAAATCCGCAACAAATCTCATAGAGTTAATAAATGAATTCAGCAGAGTGGTGGTGGACAAGATCAAAAGTAGTGTTTCTATATCCTAGTAATGAATATTCAGAAGAAGAAATCAAGAAAAATGTATCTAGTAACAAATCTAACCAAGGATGTAAAGGAATTGTACACAAAAAAAAACACAAAACATTGCTAAAAAGAAATCAAAGAATACCTAAATACAAGGGCATTCCATGTTCATGGATTGGAAAACTAAACATTGTTAAGATATCAATTTTACCCGATGCAATCTACAGATTCAACACAACCCCACTCAAAATTCTAGCAACTTTCTTTGAAGAAATGGAAAAGCCAATTATCAAATTTATATGGAAGAGTACAGGGTCTCCAATAGCTAAAGCCATATTGAAAAACAAGAATGAATTTGGAGGGCTCACACTTCCCTATCATAAATCTTATTACAAAGCCACAGTAACCAAACAGCATGGTAGTAGCACACAGACAGACATATAGAACAAAAGGAATCAAACTGAGAATTCAGAAATCAACCTCACATTTATGGCCAACTGATTTTTGACAAGTGTACTAAGTCTACTCAATGGGAAAAGAAAAGTCTCTTTAACAAATGGTGCTGGGAAATCTAGATCTCCATTTGCAAAAGAATGAATGTGAACCCATACCTCACACCATATATAAAAATAAACTCAAACTGGATCAAATACCTAAATATAAAAGCCAAAACTATAAAATACCTAGGGAAAAACATACAGAAACATCTTCAGGACTTTGTGTTAGGTAACAGTTTCCTAGACTCTACCCCTAAAATACAAGTATCAAAAGAAAAAAACAAATAAAGGGGACCTCATCAAAACTAAAAACTTTTATGTCTCAAAGGACTTTATCATGAAAATAAAATGTAAACCTATATAATGGGAGAAATTATTTGGTAACCACATATCCAATAAGGGTTTACTATCCAGAATATATAAAGAAGTCTTTCGATTCAACAACAAAAAAGATAAACAACCCAATTTAAAAATGGGCAAAAGGCTTTAATAGACATTTCTCCAAAGAAGATATACAAATGACCAAAAAGCACATGAATAGATGTTCAACATCATTAGCCATTAGGGAAATGCAAGTCAAAACCCAATACCATTTCACACCCACTAGAATGACTACTATATAAAAAATGGAAAATTACAAGTGTTGGAGAGGATGTAGAGAAACAGGAACACTCATTCATTGTTGGAGGGAATGTAAAAATGATACAGTTGCTGTGGAAGAGTTTGGCAGTTCCTCAGAAAGTTAAATATAGAATTACCATATGACCCAGCAATCCCACTTCTAGGTATATACCAAAAAGAAGGGAAAGAAGGGACACAAACAAATATTTGCACACTGATGTTCATAGGAGAATTATTCACAATTGCCAAAAGATGGACATAACTCAAGTGTTCATCAGTAGATGAAAGGATAAACAAAATGTGATCTATACACACAATGGAATATTTTTCAGCCCTAACAAGGAAATGAAGTTCTGATACATACAACAACATGGGTGAACCCTGAAGACATCACGTTGTGTGAAATAAGTCAGGCACAAAAGGACAAATATTGTATGATCTCACTGATAGGAAATAATTAGAATAAGCAAACTCACAGAATCAGAATTTAGAATATAGGTCAACAAGGGACGGTGTGGAAGGTAGTAAATAGGGAATCAAGGCTTTAAATGTAAAGGATTCCTATTTGGGATGACAGAAAAGTTTTGGTAATAGAAGGTGGCAATGGTAGAATAACATTGTGAACATAATTAACAGCACTAAATAATATATTTGAATTTGGTTAAAAGGCAAACTTTTAGGTTGTGTATATATATCACCAGAATAAAATTTTTTTTTAATCTATGGAACTGTAGGAAAGCAGATGTGGTTCAAACAGTTGGGCGCCTGCCTACCACATGGGAGGTCCTGGGTTCAGTTCCCAGTGCCTCCTAAAGAGATGAACAAGACAGCAAGGTGACGCAACAAGATGACACCACAAGATAATGCAATGAGGAAACAGTGAGAGACACAACAAGCAGGGAGCAGAGATGGCTCAAGCGATTAGGCACTCCCTCCTACATGGGAGGTCCCAGGTTCAGTTCCTGGTGCTCCTAAAAAGGACAAGCAGACACAGAGAGCACACAATGAGCAGACACAGAGAGCAGACAGCGAGCACAAACAACAAGGGGTGGGGTGAGAAATAGATAAAATAAATATTTTTTTAAAAATCTATGGAACTGCACAACACAATCTGCGAACCCTAATGTAAACTATGGACTATAGTTAATAGTAAAATTATAAAAATATACTTCCATCAATTGTAACAAATGTACCACAACAATGCAAGGTATTAATAATACGGCGGTATATGGGAAACCTATATTTTATGCATTATTTTATAAAACCCATAGCTTCTCTAATTTAAAAAAAAAAGAGTACAAAGGTCTTAAATGGTCCTGTTCTACTCATTGCAAACTCACAGGTGTCCAGGAACAGGGGGAGGGTCTATTTGTTTAATGGAAACCACCTTGCAGAAAGGGATAGTGGAAGTAAACAAGTTTGACCCACAGATAACAGGGTATACTTGAAAAGTGATTTTGAAATAGCACAATATGGTATTGTTAATATTGTATCCTCATACCCAGCTGAAGTCTGGGGGAAAAACTATGATAAAAAGGTAAATAATATTATGTAAGTTTATCAGTGAAATCTCTAAAAGGAACTGTAAGCACCATTTGGCACATGTAGCAGTGGAGAGAGTTTCAGCATGTGGCTGTCAGAGTGTTATTTTGAAACTCACCCAATGGAGAGCCAGTGGGGTCCTATTACCATATCAAAGGGGGCAGGGGCAGCCAATGCTAAAGAGCACTGTAGCCTGGGGGCGGGTCTAGCCTGCTTCCACTGCTGTTCAACCTGGGGGCTGGGACCACAGAGTCAGGTACCAGCTGGAGAGAAAACAGTGACTGTATGGGCAAGTAAGGACTCAAAAGTACATGTGAAAGACACTAAGAACTTAGAGAAATAGAACAAAGGTGGTCTCTTCTCAAACTGAATTCCCTGCTCCCCTTCTACCTCACCCTCCCACATTCCTGTCTGGGTCCTATTTAACCCTCGCACATTCTTGCTCTAATCCAACAAGTTAAACCCCACATTCCTGCACTCCCCCACCTGTAGCTCATCTCCCTGAAACCCAAGTCAGTAAGGGTGTTGCTCCATGATTGGGCTAGTTTTCAGGCTTAAAACTGCAAGCCCTTAGTCCCGGCCAATAGGGAAATGAGTGAGGCAGGGAAGGAGGGAACTGGGACATTGTGTCAGGGTCAACATACATTATTTGTTCTCACACTGAGCACATACACTTACCCCGCTTTCGTTAGCCTGGGTGTGCACCCTTTCACATGAGAAAGAAAGAAATTACTGCTGCTTCTAGTCCAATTCTCTGTCTTCAGAACTTCTATTTTGTGTGAGTGGTCAAAGTTCTACACAGAACTGTTTGAAAGACACTAGCAGTCCCACAATTCTGAAATAGCCATATAACACATTTTTATTATTAATATGTTGACTCTATTGTACCCCTTGGTGTAAGGCCTGGAGAAACAGATGTGTTATTAGAAATTCTATAAACTAGACACACAGATATCCTTGAATATGCATTAAAAAATAAATACTGAGCCAAATGGTAAACACCACCATGTTATTTCTTTAAAATATGGTATTCACTTTGTTGGAAACTTTCCAAGGTTTATGTTCTGCTTTTATCCTTGCCAAGACTGTGGTGGCAAACTCATCACAAAATATTAGTCAGATCTAGATCAACAAGGACACTGCAAGTTATTTTCAGCATGGAAAACAAACTTTACTTACCCAAATTCCAATTTTATCAAACCAAATGATGCTTCATCCATTTGGAAAAGAAAAGAAAGTAAGACAACCACTGCAGAGTGAGATTTCATTAATGAATGCCAAACAGTCTGCTGTATGCAAAATGTGTAGATAGCTGAGGAAGGAAAAAATCTGAAATATTCCAAGACCTTGTTGTGATGAATGTACTATGACTGTCAAAACAAATTTGTAAATAGTATTAATATGATGCACTCTTTTATTAATTTGGGACTATTTGGAGTTTGAATATTTTAAGTCCAATTGCCTAAGCACAAAAGTGATCAATCCTGGAACAATATGGTACTGTTTCTTGGCAATGTGGCTAGAGACCAACACAGGCATGTGAACGCCCTAAAATAACAGACACTGTTATTTTTACCCACTTTAGTGGGTTTTTTTTAAAATTCCTCTGAAACTATTTCTTCTGTATGTGAACAATATAAATAAAATATACATTGGAAATGAGATATCATATAAAATCTATAGAGAAGGAAATGTCTATTTCTTTATCAGGCAGAATCACTTCATCAAAGATGGTTGGATTCTCTCAAAACTCTCTCAAACACTTTCAAACTGCCTCTACTTTAATTTTAAGGTCCATTAATAATTTAGTATTTTTAGACTTGATCTAAGGGATTTTAAAAATGCACAGAAGCCTTCAATAGACAGGAGATGGATCCAAATCCTCTTGGCTATTTAAGAAATACTTATATAAGTAAATTCAATTCACTTTACAGACTATTTCCTCCATGATGATAAAAATCCTGAAAACAAGTCACCAAGGGTAATTTTCTCTAGCTCCATTGGAAAACTTGGGCCAAAGTCAAATAGAAAGGTAGAACTAAAACACTGTAGTTTTTCCCACATGAAAAACTCTATTTCAAAACAACAGGATGCTGATTCACAGTGAAATTTCTACGAGTTGATAACCTGTGCTAAGTCTCTAACATGTGCCTTTTTAAATGAGATGTGAACTATATCACTTGTAAAGATGTTCAACTCTAAAACTGTGTGATTCTATGAATCTCTGAAAACAGATTCAGAGTACAAGAAAATGAGACAAACAAAAAAAGGTAGGAAGGAGTTTCCAGAAGTGGAATAACTAACAGAGAACTGTACATACTTTACATTAAAAAGATGAAAACTTATGAACTGTTCTAACCTCATAGATAAAATACAATCCAATCTATTTTGTGCAAAACACAATTTAAGGAATTACAAAACAAGGATAGCTTTAAAGTATAAATACTTAATCTAGTATACATATAAGGAATTTCAAAGTGATTTAATTTGGGGTGATCTTTCCAACCTTATAAAACAGGACAAATATTACCTTAAATTACTGCATCCAAGATTTAAGAAAGAATTTCTTCACCATATAGTTTATAATAAACAAAGTTTCTGAATGAATTTGTGAAAATCCCCTCTGGACAATCAGGTTATACATCACATTACACACTGCACGGCATTGACTTTAACATCACATTTTTTTCACATTTTTACATCTCTGAAGTTAGGATTTGTTTTACAATTGATGGCATCCTAGCTATAAAGAAGTGTTTGTCTATCTTGTCTATCAGATTGTATCTGAGATGGGAAAAAGTATAAAACTGTGAAAGAAATGAAAATAAAGCCACAGTAGACAAATGGGGCAAAGAGACAAATCTTCCATACAGCAGAATTCCAACTGATTTACAGTAGTACTCTCCCCTACAGGGTGAGGAGCTTAACTCCCCACACCTTTGAGTGTGGACTACAGAAACGTGCTTCCAAAGAGTAGAATATGAAAGGGGAGCAGGAATAACTTTACAGAGCAAAAAACTGTCAAACATTACCTTGGACAGTGATTAAGATTAACATCATCAGCGATAATCATTAGGTTGTTAGCCTGTACCCTTAATATGATATAAGAAGGGCCCTTCACTTCTATGGTCTTCCTCCCAAAAACCCATAACCCCTGTCTAATCATGAGAAAAACATCAGAAAAAATCCCAGTTGAAGGACATTTAAGAAATAGTTGGCCAGTATACCCCTCAAAACTGTCAAGGTCATGAAAAACACAAAGCCCGAGAAACTGTGACAGACCAAAAGAGACTAAAGAGAGATGAAGACTGCACATAATGTCATAACCAGGATTGGATATTTAAAGGACATTTAAATTAAAGGACACTAAGGAAATCTGAATAAAGTGTGGAGTTTAGTGAATAGTGGTTTCTTAGTTGTGATAAATGTACCACAATAACATAAGATGTTAACAATAGGAGAAACTGGGTGAAGGGTATATGGGAACTCTTGTACTATCTTTGCAACATTTCTGTAAATCTAAAACTACTCTAAAATAAGAGTTTATTTTTAAACAATCAATCCATGCATAATTTGTTGTACATATTCCACAATAAATTGATTCTACTGATGAAAAACAGGAAAGGAGAATTAGATCCTAAACAAATTCGGGTTTTAGGAAAATAACCAAACTAATAAGTGTAATAATACAGGGAGACAAAATGCACCGAGGAGTACTAAGAGGCTCTTATCTCAATTCTTATCTAGGGTCGAATTTTTCATTTATGACAAGATCTGAAGCACATGTTAACTCATTTAGTACAATGTAACCATCAAAATAGTTAAGTCGTCAACTTTTGTGCACTTCTATGGATAGTAAAATTTCTGGAATGATAAACCTTGTCTTCCCTTTTTCTGATAGCCCATCATAACTCTGGATGTCTTGGGTCTGCATCCATCATAACTCTAGATGTCTTGGGAAAGACTTATGGGAAAATGTGTGAAATAAACTTGGGCTTCAACTGCTGTACAGCTCATAAAACAAATAGAACTAAATGGATTTATTTGAGCCATCCAATTTTTTTGCTCAATAGACAAGGCCAGAACCACCCTTTATGGTTCAAATGGTAATATGCCTTTTCTGTATGAAAGTCAAAAGTGTAGCCAGCAATTGCTATGTAGTTTAATTCATGGATCAACTATAAATACCATCAGGCCACAACTTACGATCAAATTGTGTTTTAAACTGCTGTCCTATCAGTTATATGTAATTTACAATACGACTTAAAAAGAATGGTTAGATTCATAGTCTAACTCAGAAGAACTTTTTTTTAACCCATAAGGAAAGTGAATGATGTTGAAAGGAACATAACCAGAGTGACTGCTGGATTGGGAATTCTGTTTCTCATGCCCTCAAAATAGACAGTGGGCCAGCTCTAGGGCAGAAAGCACCAAATAATTAAAAGAACATGTATATCTTGGATTATTCCCTACTCAAACTCCACCCCATGCTTTCTCTGGAGAATGGAAAGTAACATCCTGTGCAAGCCAGTTTCAGAGTTTCAGAGACTGGATAGAAAAAAAAAGGCTTCTACTAAAAGAAATGCCCTGGAAATAGGAATTTTTCCTGACTTTCAGAAGCACTGGGAATTTCAAGAACTATAACTGGGGGCATTTCCAAGGCTCTGTATGCAAAGGAATGGAGAGTCCTCCCCTTCTAGAACCAAAGGTATGCTCAGGAAGAGCTGAAGATGCTTTGGACAACCAAGAAAGGCATCCAGCTAGAAAAAGAAACTAGAGTGGTACACTAAGACAGTCAAGAAAGTCCCAGGCCAGAGATCTGCTAAAGACACCTGGAGGGTCCCATGTAATAATGGTAAGGTAACACACCAAGTGCAGGCTTTAAGTAGCCCTGTGACCCTGAGAATCATACTCAACTACTCTGAGCCTCACTTCCCTTATTTATAAAATGAGAATAAAAATGACTATCTGTATTACTTTCCTAATGGTGACATTACAAATTAGCACACACTTGGCTTTAAACAATACATACTTCTTATCTTACAATTCTGAAATGGGTCTCAATGAGCTAAAAGCAAGGTGTCAGGAGGGCTTTGTTTCTCTGGAAGCTTTAGGAAATTCATTTCCTTGCTTTTTCCAGCTACTAAAAGCTACCCACATTCCTTGGCTCATGGTCCCCATTCCTCTATCTTCAAAGCCAGAAATACCAGGCCATGTCCTTCTCACGCTACCATTTCTCTGGTTCTCTCTCTTCTGCCTCCCTCTTTCACTTTTGAAGACCCATTATCACACTGTGTGAGTACAATGATCCTATTTTAAGGTCAGCTGATAAAATCAATTTAGGGCTTCTGATTGGGCTATGTAACTCAAGTTGAGTCTCCACCCCCTAAGATGGGCCGACATAGACAATCATTCAAGAAGACATAAGAGAGAGAACTCTATCATTTTTTATACTGGGGCCCCAGGGAGATATGAGCCATTCGCCTCATAGTTTGCAGCTGAGAGAGAGGAAGCCCTGCGAGACAAGCCCTATGCCAGCCTACAGCTGAGATCAGGAAGAAACTGGGCCCATGGAACCTTAATAGGAAGAGGAAGCCCAGGAAGGAGACACCAGGAAGAGATGAGCGACCATCTTGCTTCAACACATGGTGACTGACTTTGGTGAGAAAGCAACCTTGAGTTGGACTCTTTAAGGACTTGTAACTGAGCTTTTCCCCCAAATAAATACCATTTATAGAAGCCAACAGATTTCTGGTACTTTGCGTCAGCACCCCTTTGGCAGACCAATACACCATGTAACATAAGATATTCACAGATTCCCGGAATTAGGACATGGACATCTAGAGTGGGGGGAATAATGATTCTTCATACCACACCATCACATAGAATTGTTGTGAGAACTGCATGCAATAATGTATGCAAAGTGACTGATACATAAGTCCAAAAATGATGGCTCCCCCAGCCATCATTTACCATTTACCATTAAGGCATTTCCCTCATAAATCTCTTGCATGTCTAATACTATCTTGCCTATATAAGAACTGAGGTTCTAATGTACAATTTCTGAAAGGAATAAAGAAAGTTCTAACACTGATAGATTTCTCAAGAAATCTAGAAGAAAGGAGTCCTCTGGTGGAAGAGGACAGTTAGGGAGTTGTGACCACTATTCCCTTGACAGTAAGAGCTCTTGGGCAAGCTCCAGTTGGAACTGCAGAAGCAGTATGAGGCAATCATATTTAATCTGTTCACAAATGTGGGACAGCTTGTGCTATACCACTGTTTCTAAGGGCAAGTGTATACAGAGCTCCAGTTAGGAATTCAGGCTTCTAGGGATACCCTATCACTATTTATTCTCCAGCCAGAGTACTTCTCCATCCCCAAGAATAGGGATTCTTCTCATTTTCCTATCTCTAATACTACTTTTCCCCCAACTCCCTAGCAATGGTGGTAAGAGAAGGAAAGTAATCACCATGGCAGAAGCAGCAAACAACAGCTGTAAGGAAGAGATGCCCAGAATGGAAAAAAATTGTGAGAAAAGAGCACTCTGTTAAATATGTGTATATTGAGCACTGTGTGTCTATTCTGACCATACATTCAATATTCAATGTACACTTATAAGTGATATCACTAGAAACTCACTGTCCTTGCTCTAATAAACTCAAAATTTTCACCCAAATGGTAGAGTCCTTTCCACCCAGTTAGTATGAATCTGGTAGAAATGATAATGATCTACAGTAGACCTTCCCATTTAATCAGAAACTAGTGAAGCATGTACATCCATGACTGATTTATTCACATAGTTTTATCTCAGTCTTTGTGTTGGGGGAAGAACAAAGAAGATAATATCCATGTCTTATTTCTACCTAAGTGGCCAGCCACCATTAGTATCTTTTGCAGAAAAGTGAATACATGAAAATCAATTTGAGCTTCTTCACTTTCAAATAGGCTGTTTTCATCTTTTCAGTCCAAGGCACTGCTTTTTGCTGTGATGAATGTTTTATAAGTCTTCTCTATTTCTCTCCTGTATAGTAACGCTTCTATTGGAAATGAATAAGATTTAGAATTCATGACTGGCTGTGACATGTCCTGAAAACTAGTTTTACTACCTCAGATCATAAACTGTACATCTCACGTTCATGGAGCAAAAGCAAAATGTCTCCAACACTTTTAAAAATTATCATGTAAGTAAATTACTCCTTTGACATATATCTTAAGATTATCTTTTTATCTCTTGGCAAAGATAAAATGCCTTAACTTTTCCTTTGCCTTACGAAGATTTAACTCTATTTCATATACTCCCACCCCCATCTTTGAACCTGAAGAATCTACATTCTTACCAAGCATGCCCCAAAGTCTAAGGGTATTACATATTCCTTCTCTCCCCTGAAACACTGTATATCAACTTTCATTTTTATGACTCTCTTTACCTATCCTCACCAAGTTCACAGACTTATTCTTTGACGTGGTGTCCCTTCATACCAATATTTTTTTAAATATGCATTCAACACTTTTTGTATACTTAGCACTGTCTAAGAGAAGGGCAAAGAATGAAGATAGTGTTTCCTTGGCATCATATTCATCATAATTAATGAACTAGAGGTGAGTTTGAACTTCAACTTCTGAACACAGGACCACTAGCTGGACCAGATCCAAAATGAGTTGATGTTATTTTCAAGACAAAGTCCTTAGCGGAACAAAAAGAAAAGAGTGACATAGTTGACTAATACTGGTAAGATGTTTAGTATATAATGACAGCACACTGTTTAAATTTGCCCAAGGGATTTTTGATAGTTAATAACCCTCCTTTTCAATCTATTTATCTCAAAAAAGGACTAACTGCAATTAAAGGAAATTACTTGAAATAGTTTCAAGAGTTACAGATTATTATTGCAAAGTGAAACATAACTAGAGTACTTGGGGTTTTTTTTCAGTTTTTTTTTTCTAGAATGGTAATATGTTTTAAATTTTTTTAATTATTTACTTTTGGGTTTTTTGTTTTCTTTAACTTTATTTTTAAAGGACTTTTAAATTAAGAAAAGTTACATCAAAAATATAGGGAATTCCCATATATCCTACCCTCTCCCTCTCTCACATTTTCCCCTATTAATAGCATATTTCATTAATGTAGTACATTGTTACAAATGATGTAAAAATATTGAAGCATTGCTACTAACCATGGTCTATAATTTACATTATGGTTTACACTTTGTGCCATACAATTTTATAGGTTTTGACAAAATGTATAATGGCCTGTATCTGTCATTGCAATATCATGGAGACAATTCCAAAGTCCCAAAAATGCCCCAATACAGCACCTATTCTTCCCTCCCTCACCCCTCAGAACCTTTGGTGACCACTATATTTATATCAATGTTAAAAACTCTTCCATTACTAGAATAATAATACAGCTACTTTAGCCCATAGTTGTATTCCCCCTTATGTTTGTTCATTCCTCAATCCTGAAGATTTGGGGATGTGATGTCCACTCTGCTTCTGATTGAGAGGGGGCTTAGATCCCATAGGGCAGATGGATGAACTGTCTTGCTTGCAGTTGTAGATACTCTGTTTTGGGGGATGGGCGCTGTCCATCAGCATCCTTTTGTTAGTTACCCTGGGTAAGTCGATGAACTGGAGGGTAGGTATTACAACTCTTCTGAGATTCAGGGCTCAACCGGCATATAAATGGCCAGAGATTTAAGTCTCTAGAACATATATTTAACGAGTACAGTGCTAATTATAGGTTCAAACAAAAGAGGCAAAAGAAACGTGCAGGGAAATTATAAATGAGTCTAACTCTGTTACATTGGGGAAATAGGTTAACATATATTCCAAGGTAAGGCCCACTGACAGGATGCTGAATTCCTGGGATTGTGTGCTCTGCCCATAGTGTCCAGATGTCTCTAGCACCCT
>PVKH010014362.1:0-16509 GCA_004027955.1 Chaetophractus vellerosus
ACAAAATACTAGCAAACTGAATCTAAGAGCACATTAAAAGAATTATACAGAATGATCAAGTGGGATTTATCACAGGTATGATGGCTGGTTCAACATAAGAAAATCAATTGAGGTAATATACCATATGTGATCGTTTGAAAGTATATGTACCCCCAGAAAAGCATGTTCTTAAATATAATCCATTCCTGTTGGTGTAAACCCATTGTAAGTAAAATCTTTCAATGAGGCTATTTCAGTTAAGTTGTGACTCACCTGGTTCAGGATGGGACTTAATCCAATTACTGAAGTCCTTTAGAAGGAATAAATACAGAGAGAGAAAGAAAAAGCCATGGAAGCAAAAAGCTGAAATAAATGAAACCTGGAAGGGAAGGGAGACCCCAGCAGACACCACAATATACCTAGCCATTTGGCAGAGGAGCCAATGATCACCAGCAGCCAGTCTTTGGGAAGAAAGCATCACCTTGATGATGCCTTGATTTGGATATTTTCTTAGCTCAAAACTGTAAGTAAATAAATTCCCATTGCTTAAGCTGAATCATTTCATGGAATTGCTTTAAGCAGCCTAGGAAACTAAAACACAACATTAACAGAATAAAAGGGGTAAACTTATGATCATATTAATGCAGAAAAGGCATTTGACATAATCCAGCACCCCTTCTTGATAAAAACACTTAGAAAACTAAGAACCGAAGGAAATTTCCTCAATATAATAAAGTACATATCTGAAAAACCCACAGATAACATCCTACTTAATGGTGAAAGACAGAAAGATCTACTTCTAAGATAAGATCAGGAATAAGACAAGGAAGCCCACTGTCACCACTGTTATTCAACATTGTACTGAGGTACTATATGACACACTAGGTGTAAAATGAGATCTTCACTGTTTTATTGTCCTTAATTCCTGCCTAATAATGCCAATAAAGAAGTCCAGACTTGAGGTCGTGATCTTTTCGTGGAGACCAGGAGCTATTCAAAGTAAACACTTAAATCATGAAACCGTAGCATTTCCAGTGTGGAAGGAAGCTTCTCAAGCATCAAGCCCAATAGTTTTTACAAGCAGAAATCTCCTGAATGACAGGTCCCTATTCGATTGCTACCAGTGACAAGAAGCTCACCACTTTGCAAAATGTTTACTATTAAACCACTCTAACTCAACTGAGTCTGCCTTTTGTGTCTGATGATTGTTCTTAATTATTTCCCATGAAAATAGAGATAATAAGTTGAATGTCCTGACCAAATGAAACACTTCAAGTGTTAGAAGACCTCCATATCCCCATCGGGCTATTGATCACACTTCACTGCAATTGTTCACGTACCTCCACCTACATGTTTAGCTGTGAGGGCAGGACCACATCAGTTTTAGTTCCAGCAGCATCTCCTAGCATAGAGCCCAAGACATATCAAGTGCTCACAATATTTGTTAAATGAATACCTGAATTAGTTTAGCTTTTTGAGTCAAAAAACTGAAGCAAGAAAGTAAAACTCAAGTTAATTTCTCTTTTTCATTCTTCTTTCCACAATCTTCTGTTCTTGTTTCCCAGAATAATATGAAATTAAAATAAATTTACAGATGTACTGTCTAGTGAGGCAGGTTGGAATGTATGTGAAGTTCTTAGTAAGTACACCAAAATATTACCATTTCTGGAATAATTATGATTATTAATCTAGAAAAAAATCGATGTTATGCTCAGGTGATTAGAAAAATAATTAAAATCATTTAATATACAATATCTGTTATTATTATTATTATTATTATCCTTATGATTACTGTCCTAACTGCATCTAAAACACCCAGATATTTTTTTGTGTATTTTACTCTAGCCTCCAAGCAGCATCTGGGGATGGAGCCAGATGCCTAGAGCTGAGGAAGGCAACTCTTTTGTTCCTAACAGAGAGCACAGAAACAACCTTCAGAAAGCCAGTTCCCTCTAGCACAGTCGTCTGGACTCTCGTCCCCTTTGCCATGTGCACAGCATTCTTTTCATCTCTCCCAAGGCTGACGTGGGCCCCAGCTCCTTGGGTTTATTTTGAGAAATGTTTCAGGCTACCAAGTGCCAAGAAACTTGATTCCTTTGCTTTTCAAATACCAAGCCTCTACCTGAAAAAGGAATGCTTATTTCAGAGCAGAAATGAAACGTTTTAAATTAAATATGCACTTTTCCTTTCAACCTATTGTCTGTTCATTCCTCAACTCTGAAAAGTCGGGGAAAATTTTTCTTCTGATTGAGACTGTTGTAAATCATTAACGAAAAGTTAAATAGTAAGATTTGGGAAATGTTTGGTTTGTCTTAGAAAGTAGGGTTATGATGAAACTGCCTTTTATGTACAAAGCCAGCAATGCTCTCAAGGGAATTAAATGTATTTTAATAAAATCATTCTGTAAAGTAACTCAAATTCTTTACTGTATTTCTAAACACTTTATACCATGTGGTAAAAATAAGCTACACCTGGTTATTATAAGCAAGGTGTCATTCTTTTTCTGTGGAAGTGAGAACTAATATTTCTTGAGTACTTGCTAAGTGCCATGGATTTTATTCATATTGTACAGCAAATCTGAAACATTTTGCAGACCAGGAAACTGAGACTCAGAGAGGTTGAAAACTTCCCTAAGGTCAAAGTGCTAAAGAGGAGGCAGGATTCAAATACAAATATGTATGTTTTCAAAGCCACGCTCTTTAATAAAGACTGCAAAAATGCAGAAAATATTAGTTATGGTATCGTAGAGCTTTCTTCTCATCCCACACAACAAACCTCATCTATAGCAACTTATCAATAATTTTTAACATTTTGTGCCACTAGGAAAATATATTTTGGAAGTTTAGGGAACCATGTAACTGTCAGCATTTAGTGATCAATTCTTGCTCATTTATTTGCTGACATGTTTATTGACTATATTTCCCCTCACTATAACATAGAGTCCATGGGAACCAGGCCTTGTCTGCTTTGTTCATCTCTGTATCCCCATTGCCTATGAAGATTTCTGTCACTGAAAAGAAAGAAGCTCAATAGATATTCTTTTATTACATGAATGAATGAATATCAAATATCAGATATGCCCAGCAATGAAGAGTCATTAAGAAGTGAAGTCAATTTTCACTTTCTCTCTGGAAGGAGATAATGATGTTTATGTTCCAAAATTTTGTGGCATTTTCTCATTGTAACATGTGGAAGAGGAGAAATCTTTCCTTCTGTTCTTTAAAGTACCAACCACTATTTCATTAAGTACACAGAGTATTGTCATTCTCTATGGTTTTGACACATCACCAAACCCAAAGTGTTGAATCCTGAAGGAGTCTCTAACTTTGTAAGGTATAGCAAACTTCTCCTAAAGAGATTGTTTCCAAGGTCCCTTTGGCTAATGGTGACAATATAAGCAGGGATGCTGGGGTCCTGTAGTAGTATGCATAGTTTTAGACTTCGTATCAGGTTTCTTTCATAGGGTTTGTCCTTTTAATTAGCTCAGTTGGTTAGAGTTTGATGTAATGAGCCCTAGGTAATCGGTTCAATCCCCTGGTGGAACAATTAGCTTGCTCTGTTCCCTGGATGCAGGATTAACTCTGAGCTGTAGACAGCCCCCTTTATTTTGGTTCTGTGCTTCAGAAAAGCCAGAAGAAATAGTCATGCAAAGTAAAGCAGATGCTGAGAGAACAGTAGGAGAGTCATTTCTTTATAAAATCTCCAAATCTCATCATCATACTTTTGAAAGAGTTATACTACTGACTCATACTTTGTTGGCAATTTATTTAATACATTTCCTAATTAGGGCATTAAATACTGGAGCTTACAATTGATAAACAAGCTCTTAAATAACCAGTTGGTTTATATAAAATTAAATTTTAAAAAACTAAGATTGACATTAACCAGAAGCTACCCTTTGGAATAAAACTTCCATTGTAATACATTAACTAAGAGTTTGCCTTAATGAGAAAATAACTACTAAAGTTATTCTATGAGTGAATACACAATTAGCATAGATTTTATACATAGACTCTCGGGAAAATATTAGTGGCTTTATATGCAGTAACAAGAAGGCATCTCATTAACCAAACATTTAGGTCCTAGAGGAGATTGAACCAGGAGACACACAGTCGAGCAGTCTATTTTCAATAAGGGCTTATTCAATTTAAGTCAAGAGCTGAATGAGAAATTAGAACTGGATCTGGTCCACAGAAAGGCAGCTCCTTTTGCAGAGAACACCCAAGGTCTTTAAAATGATTCCATGTCACATTAGTTTGCTGAACCAAATGCCAATTGTTCATTTAAATATGATTTGTTTTCCTTACTTGAACCTCTCATGAATCCACAATTTATCAAGTTAAAAAAGGAAAAATGTCCCCTCTGAAAACCAAACAATGTTGTCCTTAAATTTGACCAAGTTGCCCTCTAGGAGGAGAGGACAATCCCCATTGGCTATTGCCACAATCCACAAACGAATATTTTGGTTGATTTTGTTGCTACAATAAAATCTTAGCTAGAGTGAAGATACTGTAATGGATTGAATTGTGTCCCCCAAAAACATATGTTCAAGTCTTAACCCCCCAGTCCCATGAATATGATCCTATTTAGAAATGGGCTTTTTGAGAATGTGATTAGTGAAAATGAAACCAACTGGTTTAGAGTAGACTCTAATCCAATATGATTGGTGTCCTTCTAAGAGGAACTTGGACACAGACAGAGACAGAGGGGAGGATGCCATGGGACTAGTGAGGCAGAGAACACCATGGAGTGCCAGCAAGTCACCTCCATAAGCCAAGAAAGAAGAAGGGAGCAGATTCTTCTCTATAGACCTCAGAGTCTATACCAACACCTTGATTTCAGACTTCTAACCTCCAGAATGGTGAGAAAATTAATTTTTGCTGTTTTAAGCCACCTAGTCTGTGGTATGTTGTTACAGCAGCCCTAGGAAATTTAAAACAGATACTGATTGAGATGACAGGCTACATTCAGAAAAATCAAGACTACTTCTTATCCAAACCTTTACCATAAGACAGTCTCTAACTTTCTGCCATTGTTCCTTTTAGAGAGGCAATGCCTTGGATTTACTTTTTTTTCTTTCTTCTCCCCTAAGTAGTCCTGTATATTCAGTTAGCAGGGATTCTTAACACGGGGTCCATGAGCTTGACTTGAAATTCAAAAAAACACTATCCTTGTGGGGACATGTTGGTGCGGGTGTGATATATTTATTAAATAATACACAGCGTAGTGTGGACTTAGTAAGGGGTCCGTGATTTTCACCTCACTGGCAAAAGGGTCCGTGGAACAAAAAAGGTTAAGAACCCCTGAATTACAGAGAGACGGCTAATACCAAGGAAAACTGTGAAGCAGTCAATGTCAGTATTTGGTTCCCCCAAGTTTTCTCTTTTGTATGTTGGGGCCTTTCTGTAAGCTCCTCCCTGTGCGCGTTCTCTCCCCTCCCCCGCCAACCTCCTTACTCCCACCGTCATTAACATCTGCTTGCAGAAACATCCACACCAGCTATTTACACTAGAATACAATTTCAATTTGGCCTTTACCTTACCAAAGGATTTTTAAACTTTAAATTATTCCTCTTTATTAATAAGTATCTAGAGTATATTGGAAAGCGGATATGGTTTGCATTAATTTTTCTTCGATTTGTTTTGTTTTCTAGAGGAAGCATAAAGTAATAAGCAGAGCAGAAGCTCAAGGGTTCCTCAGACCTAAGCTTAACTCCTTCCTCTGCCTGCTATTTGTTGGGTAACGCTGGAAAAATGGGCAGGGCAAGCCCCCGTGAGCAGGGCAAGCCGCGAGCAGGCAGGCTGCCGCATGGTGAGCTGACTCAGCGGGTCGCCGCAGCTGGGGGGAGACAAGCAGACACAGAAGAACGCAATAATGAACACAGCAAGAGCAAGCAGAAAGGGGGGGATATGTAAGAAATAAAAAACAAATCTTTAAAAAGATATTAATAAGGTCATTTATAAAAAGAACAAAAGCAGTGCCTGGTGAATAAGAGATGCAATGCATGAGGCTTGTTATCACCTGAGCGGCAGTGGTCTCTGTTCTCTGTGAAGGAGGGTGCATGATTGTCTGCTAAGACTAAAGTACAGGTAGACAGGTAACGAAATTGAATAATATTGAAAGATTAAAATAGCTGCCATGGGGGCCGGCTGTATAGCCCAGTGGATAGGGCGCCGGTTTACCACATGCGAGGCCCTGGGTTCGGTCCCCGGGGCCTCTCTGGGCGGGCGGACCGCTTGAGAAGGCAAAAGCCACCGTGGGCAGGGCAGAGCTGCTGTGGGCAGGGCAAAAGCCGCCACGGGCAGGGCAAAGCTGCCACGGGCAGGGTGGAGCCGCCTGTGAGCAGAGTGGAGCCACCCGCGGGCAGGGCAGAGCCGCCCGCAAGTGGGACAGGCCGCCCGCGAGTGGGCAAGGCCACCGCTCACCGGTGAAGCTGA
Source organism: Chaetophractus vellerosus (assembly GCA_004027955.1). Lineage (NCBI taxonomy): Eukaryota > Metazoa > Chordata > Mammalia > Cingulata > Chlamyphoridae > Chaetophractus > Chaetophractus vellerosus. The sequence goes on from PVKH010014362.1 coordinate 6,417, forward strand.
CTCGATGCACCACTGCATCAGGGGGGTGGGGGGGAGACAAAAAGCAGAAAATAAAAAATAAATCTTAAAAAAAAAAATAGTTGCCATGGGAAATGTGAAAGGGAGATGAACAATCACAAGTAAAATGGTACCAAAACAACGTCAAGGTTCTGGCCGGGCTGGACCCGCACACTGTCAGGGGCATTATGATGCCCTGTGGTGCCTCAGGGTGCCAGTGCCCTGGTAGGGGTCAGACAGAGCAGGCTGTAACTTGGTCCAGAGTCTGGGTTGTTAATGTTTGCGAGCTATTTGACAGAGATTCTTGTCAAGAATGTCATGGGCTTAACCTTCCACCCAGGAAGGAAAACCAGCTCTGGAGTCTGGTCTATGTTGACGGTCCACTAAACAACCGCCAAGGTTGCTCCCGTCTGGGGAAGCCCAGGCTCCTGACTCAGCGCCCAGCTTTCTAAACAGAAAACAGAGAAACTCTGTTTGGTTATGACTGGGGAAGATTTATTTTCTAGCTCTGGGGTCCTGCTGAAGCTTTCGTTTCTCTCTCCCTTTCAAAAAGCATTTGATATAGTGTATGTGACCAATGTCATGACTGGCTGTTTATTCTGTATCTCCTTGAACTTTCCATTGCCATTTCTCACATGCTATCACTCTCAGTCAGAGTCTGTCCATTCTTTTTTGCAACTTAGATAAGAAAGGTGGTTTCTCTTTTAAATGACCTATCTTCTCAGGGTGACTCAGTTATAGATACTTTCTTTAAATGTGTTACTGCTTTCATTGGTCCTCTCAAAACTCCACTGCTCCTTTCTTACTGCCTGATTCGGGAAGACACAGTGTCCTCCTCCCCCCGCCCTTTCCCCAATAACTCTCAATGGCCTGAAGTAAGATTCCTTTCTTTTTCAGCAGTTTCAATCTAGATGTGAGGCTTTGGGTATTTATACTGCTTAGTGTTCTCTGAGCTTCTTGCATTTATTTGGTATCTGTCAGTACATTTATATAATTCCTGGCCATCATTTCTTTGAATATTTCTTCTTCCTTGTTCTCTATTCTTTCTGGAATTCCAAATACATATGTATTAGAATATATGATATTGTTCCACATATCCTGGATTTCCTGAAGTTACATATTTTGTTTTGGGGTGATTTTTTGTTTTTGTTTTTGAGTTTTTTAAATGCTTTTTTTCTCTTTGTGTTTCAGTTTAGGCAATTTCTATTCACTTGTCTTCAAAGTCATTGACTTTCATTAGCTATGTCATGTTTACTGATTAGACAGTTAAAGACATTCTTCATATCTGTTACAATTATTTGTTTTTTTTTTTTAATTTCTGCTATTCCTATCTGATTCTTTTTCACAGTTTCTACTTCTCTGCTCAAACTACCCATCTGATCTGGTGTGTTCACTTTCTCCATCAAAGCAGGGCTCAGTAAACTATGGCCTGTGGGCATAATCCAGCCTGGGAATCAAGAATGGTTTTAACATTTTTAAAGTGCTATAAAAAAATAACAAAGAAGAATATATGACAGAAACCGTATGAGGCCTGTGAAACCTAAAACATTTCACGCCTGGCCCTTTACAGAAAAACCTTGCCAATCCCTGCATTAGAGACTTTAACGTATTAATCATAGTTAGTTTAAAGGGCCTTCATATAGTTCTAACATCTGTGTTATATCTAAGCCTGGTTCCGATGATTGCTTTGTCTTTTGCCAGTGTTTGGTTTTTTCTTGTCTTTTTCTGTCAATAAAACTGTCCAATTTATTTTGTTGAGAGCCAGAATCTTATTGAAGACAGTAGAGGCTATGGTAAATAGTTCTTATGACTCAAAATGAGCATTTCTTTCCTTCTGCTAGTCCTTTAGTACATGGGTTTGAGTTAATCTGGTCAGCAGTTGGGCTAGATTTTAGGACTGTTGTTGCTATGATTATTCTCAGTGCATCACAAGCTTCAAATTCCTCTAGCAATATTTTGAGTTTATGATGGGCTAGTAAGTCAGAGGATTTTTCTCAATGCCTGACTCAGCTTTAGATCTTTCCTTCTGCACTGCCTCAGTGAGGGTGTGTCTCCATGTTCTTGCAACTCTCCCGGCAGTATTCCACTGTTGTGATTCAACCCCGTTGGCCTGGTGGTTGAGGAGAGGGAATATTAAGCCTCAGTTTAGGCTGGCCTCAAATCTCTGGGTTTTGGAGTGCTTGTGCCCTTCCCCAAGTTGTACGTATTGATCAAGTACATATGCCTATTCCTGTGTGAGAGAGTTTTAGGCTACTCCCTTCCCACAGCTGCAATGTGTTTTCACCAAGGCACAAAGGTCAATAATGTTTGTTAACCTTCCCCCTACCAAGCCCCCCAAATTAAGACTTGTGTTCTAAAGGCGAGATAGGGAGAAGGTACCTGAAGAGGTTCATGGCCCTGAGGCCCGGACCATGAGGAATGCTGTATCAGGACTCGTACCAACCTTTCTTGGAGCACCTGGTAGAATAGATGGAGATAAAGCCTACAAGACAGTGTGATCTCTCCCTGGGATTCCACACTATCTATGTGGAGCGAGATACTACAGTGGTGTGTCATGGGAGCACAGGTTCAGGGCACAACAGAAACTTTGAACAAATGATCCCTTTTTTGTACAGAATAAAGAGTTCAGAAAGGGCAAATTTCCTTGTCCTTCACATAGTCTAAAGAGCAGTAGAAGAAGTCCCACACCAAATCTTGGTGTATATTTCTGTCTCTCCCATTTCTCAACAAGCTCTGTTCTTTCCCCATTTCCCAAATAAATTCTTTTTACTGGCCTAAAAGAGAGAGAGAGAGAGAGAGAGAGAGAGAGAGAGAGAGAGAGAGATACTGGGTGATGGACTATCAGTTCTTGAATAAGTATAGAAGGATGTGAAGCCAGAGATGGCTCACAGACAGGGAAAATGGACGGATCATGAACCTAGAGGTTAAGAAAGGCAAAGGTCAGATTCACTGGGACTAAAGTATGAGACAATCAGAGAGCAGATGAGTTTGATAAAGGGAAGGAGTCGACCAGTTGAAGATAAGACTCTGCAGTTGGAAATTCAAGGTGCTGGCTATCTGCTTTATGATGTAGAAACATTCAAGTTGACATGGTAATGCAGAATGGACAAAAAGGAAATCCATCAGAGATGTTAGATTGGACGGTCCTGTGTTGCAAAGGTTAACACTCTCTCTGGAAAAGGAAGCTTTGCAGAAAAGAGGCAAAGTTCTAATGGGCACAGAAATCAGAAGCCAAAGGGAAACATTTTCATGAGTCGCCAAGATTGAAGTGTTTAAAAATAAGTATTGAAAGCTGGGGAATAGAGCCAGGGTTGAGATAAGAAGCAGGACAGCCCCCAGCTCGGCAAGAGGGGAAGGTCCCACTTAAAGGAAAACTCAACCACATGCCCATTACAGGTGGATGAAGTCTCTGAGTCATCTATCCTCACCTATTCAGCCTCACAATCCTTATTCTACAGTCACTATTACCTTGTCTCTCACTTCCCTCAACTCACCCACCCTCTATCATTAGCTTCCCCTTGCAGGTTGAGGCAAATTCCAGATTCTATTGGCTTCGGATCATTATTTTCCTTCCAGCTACTTTTTCCTCTCTTTTCCTTGACTCCAATTATTCACCATCTTCACAATGACTCACTGTAGAAGTTAGCCCCTAAGGAAAGCATCATACCAAGTCTGCCCTAACCCTTAGTGTAGAACCTAGGTATGGTGTCCTTTAAGTTCCCTTTTATCTCCAAGATCCTACAAACCCAGCCCAACTTGCAGATTTTAGCTGGGGTGGGTATCAATAAGCTGAAAGCCATCTTCTCTTTTAACTTCAGGAAGTCTGATGTGGAAAATATTTTCAGTGTCTAACCTGGCTTTGCTGTCCTTTGAGTTTAAAAGAAGTGCATAAGTTTATAATCAAAGTCAAATCAAAACTCCAGGTTTACTCACAAATGACTTTACAGCTATGGCTGTCTAAAGCATGACCAGAAAAGCTTGTCTCGGTTTTAAGATGTTGTTTTGAAAGTAGGTTTGATTGGCAGTTGATTATCCAAGGCTCTGAAGTCAACAGCCATATGAATAAAAAAAGTTCACATATGATACAAAAACTCCATGCCAATGCAAATGACAAGGGAATAAGGCCAACAGATAAAATTCCCTTCCCTGTCTTGGTTCACTCTTTGGTAGGTGTGCTAATGAGCAATGAAATGGGCAGGAGGATCTCAAGTGGGAGAAGGTTAAGGTAAACAAGGACCCTAGCAAATCTATAAGCTTGTATAATAATTGAGTTGCCTTAAAGTGCTCCAATGAGAAGCCCAGATTCAATGTGACTGATTATCCACAGTTTTGCTGTTGGGTAAATTCTCTTCTCATTCACATGACTCAGGTCCAGAATAACTTTCATTAGTCACCTCAGCCATGGTATTTTTTCTGGTAGCAAACCAGTTTCATGGGGTTATAATTGTTTTATCCCAAGAATTATTCAACTACACATATACGTATTCTGTATGAACACAGATGAAAAACAGTATATTTGTTCTTATATAAATACTAAAGCAAAATATGCTAATCCCTTGCTGCCTTTGCAGTGATTCATTGGGGAACTTTTTTTTTTTTTTTGGCCAAGCATACAGGAGTGAAGTCAATGTTATATTTGTAAAGGGAGAAGAAACTCTAGCCATAAAAAATTTTCCAGTTTACTAACTGACTAAGCTTATAGACTGAAATATGTCTGTAGGTTTACATTTTCCTTTGGAGACGAGTGGTCTCCAAACTTTTTAAACTACTCCCATCAACAATAAAAAAAAATTGGAGAATACATCCCCAATAGGTATTGGTTACACAAATATTAATTTATGGATGTGACATAAATTTACTCTACAGTTATGTAATGGAGTTTATAATTTTAAAAAATCATTTAAAATGATGTGATAAATATAAAATAAATCTTTTTAAATATTTTGTGAATTAGCATACTTCTACACTATCATTGACTAATATCCAAAAGCACAATACATACTTAGAGTTTTATTGTTAACTAAAGTTTTAGTTTGCCAATGGCTGCCAATGCAAAATAACAAAAAATGGGTTGGCTTTTATAATGGGAATTTATTAGGGTAGACACAGCTCTGATGTTATGCAAATATCCAAATCAAGGCATCCTCAGAGATACTGTCTTGCCAAAGGTCAGCTGCTGGCAGTCCGGGACTCCTGCCAGATGGCAAGGCAAAATGGCAGCCGGTCTCTGCCAAGGTCTCTGCCTTTCCCTTTAGGCTCACTTTCTCCCAGAACTCAACTGTGGGCAATCAGGCACATGGCTCATCTCTCCCTTCTCCTTGCTTCAGCTTTGGGTACTCCACTGATTCCAGCCTCCAGTCTCTCTCTCAGCCTCTTGGGGTTTCTCTTTCTGCAGCTGCAGGCTATCCTGGAGTCCTCTCGCACATGGCAGGGTAAAGTGGCAGCTCTTTTCTCTGTGTGTCTCTGTATGTTTCTCCCATTTATAAAGGACTCTAGCAAGAGGGCAAGACCCACCCTGGGTCACATCTCACTTAAGTACTCCAATCAAACATCCCCAACTGAATTTAATCCAGTCAAAGGGTTCCACACCCACAGGAATGCGTTAGCTTAAAAACATATTTTCTGGGGTCCACAAAAGACTCAAACCTGCACAAATATAGTAGATAAAAATCAATATTTTTAAATAGTTTAATTAATATTTGTGAATCTTTCCTGACTTCTTATCAAATCTTTTTTTTAAAGATTTATTTATTTATTTTACTTTTTATCCATTTTTAACCCCCCTCCCCTCCCATTTTTGCTGTCTTTGTGTCCATTCACTGGGCAATCCTCTGTGTCTGTTTCCTACCCTCTCTTTGCATCCTTCTCCTCCTGTCTTCACTGGGATTCGATCCTGAGAACTTCCGACGTGGGAGAGAGGCGTTCTACCATCTGCGCCACCTTAGTTCCTCATTTTTCAGTACGTCTCCTCTTGCCTTTCTCTTTGTAGGCACACTCACACGCCTTCTATATTTTTCTCTACTTTACCAGGAGGTCCCAGGGATCGAACTCAGGTCCCTCCATATGGGAGACAGATGCCCAACCATTTGAGCCACATCCACTCCACCTCAAATCTTCTTAATGTGAGTTTTATCTTATTAATACCTTAGGCTTGTATTATTATTCTTACCTTTAATTTTTATTTTCTGTGCAAAATATTTTATCAGTCTTTTATTCCATGTTGTGAAGATTAATTTAGTTAAAACGAAATAATTTGCTCCAAAAATGCACTTACAAGGACACTTGAAGTACAATGCATTGTAATACTCTGGGAAAAATCAATCAGATGAAAACACTACCATCAACCTCTCTGTGGAGGGGAACTTCTATTCTTCCTACAAGATACCTCCTGGGATTGTGAGAAGTTTGCAGAGCAGGATGGCCCAGGAATCAGTCCCTCCACCTGAACAACTGTTAAACAGGCAGAAACTATGAATCAACTATTTTGAAACTTTGGAGTCTAGTGGAACCCTGTGCATCATCAAGGGAAGAGCTAGAGGAAAAAGACTGGTAAATTGCAGAAAATCCCGGTAAATTTCACTCTCCCAGAAGTAGCTATTGGCAGACATCTTCCAACATCAGGAGAGGCACACCAGACCCTGGTGCAGCTTGCTGGTGCCAAGGTGAGATATAAAGACATAGCTCCAAAAGATCCAGGGGTGTGAAGTCTGATTGCTTATCACTGCTTTTAATTAGCTCCTTCAGATCACTAGGGCCCAGCTCTGAGGGCAGCCATTGTTCCAAGCTACTCCAGACAAAAGCCAGAGAGAAGACTTAAAGATAGATCCCTTCCTCAGAACTATGAAAAACAGTTAAAGGGCTACATTTACTGGGTAAGTACCAAATCAAGAAAATACAGCATCAAAGAACCATAAGAGAAGCTCCTGGCACCTTTGCTGACCCCTCTCTCAGCCCCTCCCCAAGGCAGTGTGGAGACACACAGCACTCACTTTGTGGGTCCCCAGCCTTGTTCCATCTTGGAAAGATTAGCCTAAGAAACCCCTTACCTGCTTGCCCCATCTCCCCAGTCAGAATTTGCCCTCCATGCAAAAGCAACTTGAGACAGACAGACAAAGCAAGGTAAGAAACTATTGAGTCAGGCAGCCTGGGACAAAGTCTTACCTGCTCTAAGTTCTGAGGTGGAGCACCCAAGAGAGGGAAAGGTCTGTTTCTTAGGGACTAGAGGGGCATTCAAATTCCTGTAAATAGGGGAACTCCAAAGGCCACTAGCAAGCACAAGCCTAGGACAAAACATAGGCCCAGAAAAGACAGAGAGGACTCTGTACTTTGCTTTCACCTTTGGCTGACCTCCTAGATAGGAGAGCTGAAATCTGAAGGAAATTACAGCCAACACAAGGCCAATTTGCAAAGACTGTGAAAGGTGTTTTTTGCATTGATTTGTTTGGTTTTGTTAGATTCTGGTACTCAAGAAAATCTCTGTTATATCACTAGCTGGATACAAATTCAAGAAACAGACAGCTCAAGGACTAATTCCCAGAGTTAACATTTTAAAATATTAAAATTTAGAATGTACAATATAAGATTACAATATAAGACAAACAAAGAAATAGGAGTTGAAGACCACAATGACTGAAATGAAAAATTCCAATGAGGGTTTCAAAATCTATGTCTTTGAACATATGAGGTACAAAGCTATAATTGGTAACAAGTACAAATGATAGATGATCCAAAAAAATAGGAGAGGGAAGCAGATGTAGCTCAGTGGTTGAGCACCTGCTTCCCATGAATGAGGTCTTGGGTTCAATCCCTGGTACCTCCAAAATAAATAAATAAATAAGCTGAGCATAATTCAAAAAGGGCAAGTCCAAAGAAATTCACACCAAAACTTGTCATAGTAAAATGTCTGAAAACTAAAAACAAAACAAAAGAATAGGATCCAGAAAACACCAATGAAGAAGATCAGACTATGGAGATAACAGGCCAAGACTTTGAAAAATTATCTTCAATATGCTCAAAGATATGTAGGAAAATACAGAGAAAGAACTAAAGGATATGAGGAAAGCAATGAATGAACAATAATAAAATCTCAATAAGGAAATAAAATTTTTAAAAAGGAACCAAACAGAGCTACTGGAGTTGAAGACCACAATGACTGAAATGAAAAATTCCAAGGAGGGTTTCAACAGCAAATTGGAACTGGGAGAAGAAAGAATAAGTGAACTCAAAGGCAAGAATAGAAATGAGTCTGGATGAGGACCAGGAAAAAAAAGAATTAGAAAATAGCTTAAAAGATCTATGGATACCCATCCAGCATAACAAGAGATATATTATTGGAGTCCCACAGGGAAAAGGAGAGAAAGCAGCAATAATAATGACAAAATGCTGAGACACATGGTAGTCAAACTGTCAAAATCAAAGGACAAGGAGAGTGTTCTGAAAGCTGCAAGAGAAAAGCAATTATCTAATTGGCAGTCCCAATTAGATAAAGGGCCAATTTCTCATGAGAAACCATAGAGTCAAGGAGGCAGTCAGTAGAATTACTTAAAGAGCTGAAAGAAAAAAATTGCCAGCCAAGAAGTTTATATCCAGGAAGACTTTATTTCAAAATGAGGGAGAGATTAAGACATTCCTAGATAAACAAAAGCTGAAGGGAGTTCATTATCACTAGACCTGACCAACAAGCAATGCTAAAGGGAGTTATTCAGACTGAAAAGAGAACACACTAGACAGTGAAACAAAATAGCATAATAAAATAAAGACCTCTGGTTAAAGTAACTATCAGGGTAATTATAAATGCCAATACTATTATATTGTATTTTTTTTGTGCACAATTCCACTTCTTATTTCTTACAGGTGCTAAAAGGCAAATGCATAAAAATTAAGGATAAATCTATGTCTTTGAACATATAAGGTACAAAGATATAATTGGTAACAAGTACAAAACAAAGGTGAGGGGCTGGAGGAGTATAGGAACTGTAAAGGCATATGCTATTGAAGTAAATTACTACCAAATCAAATTGATTGTTATATAATTAGGATTTTAAGTTTTAACCCCATGGTAACAACAAAGAAAATATATGAAAAATATATCCAAAAAAAGGAGAAAGGACTTTATATGGTACAATACAAAAAATCAAATAAATATGAAAATAGGCATTAACAGAAGAATTGAGGGCCAAAAAAAGGTATAAGCTTACAAAGACTGAAAAGCAAAATGGCAGAAGAAAACCATACCTTATCCATAATTATTTTAAATACAAATGAATTGAACTGTCCAGTCAAAAGGCAAAGAATGGCAGAAAGGATAAAAAAAGCTCAACTAAACTACATGTCATTTACAAGAGATTTACCTTAAATTCAACAAGATAAGTAGGTTGAAAATGAAAAGATGGTGTGACAGTTTGAAGCTAGGTGGGCCCCAGAAGATCATATCCTTAGAGCTAACACATCCCTGTGCATATAAACCAACTGCTGGTGGGAACTTTTTTTTAATTCACTTCAGATAAGGGCCTTTCGTTAGATTGTGGGAAGAAGATGGGTCTTAACCTTCTTATGGAGTCCTTTATAAACAAAGGAATGACAAATGCAGGCACAGAAAAAAAGCCACAGATACAGGGAGAAGCCTTCAGAAGTTGATGACCCTGGAAGACAGAAAAGCCACAGAAGGAGCAGCCCAGAGCTGAAGGCAGTGAGGCTCAGAGAAGAAGGCAGAGACGGAGACAAGCAGATACTACCATTGTGCCTGCCATGAAAGGAATCCAGGACCACCAGCCGCTGGTCTTCAGGGAGAAAGCATCACTTGATCTGCACATTTTTACAGCTTCAGAACTGTAAGCTTTTAACCTAATAAATTCTCATTGTAAAAGCCAACCCATTCTGGTATATTGCTCCCAGCAGCTTTAACAAACTAAAACAAATGGAATAAACTATACCATGCAAATAGTAATAAAAAAGAGAGCTGGGGTACTGTGGCAATTTGACATTGTTTATGATTCCAAAAATAGATATTGGATTATGTTTGTAAACTGGTCTGTTCCTCTGGGCATGATTAAATTATGATTAGGGCTTTGATTGGGCCACATCAGTAGGACGTTGA
>PVKH010014363.1:0-16509 GCA_004027955.1 Chaetophractus vellerosus
GCTGTAGACCATGAGACTCTCTGCGTTGCGTCTCTCCACAAGGCCAGCTGTAGCCTATCCGGCGATCGGCTCACTCCAACATCAGAACTGCTTTTCAAATCTCCTTCTCCAAATCTCTGCTTCCCTCAATCTGCTTCTCTCAATCTGCTTTTCTCTGCTGCCTCTTATCTAGCCTTCCATACTTGAGACCACGCCCACCAAGGGGCGGGGCTCAACGTCTCACTGACGTGGCAGTTAACGCCCTACTCACAACTCAATCATGCCCAGATGAACAGACCGCTTACAAACATAATCTAATCTATATTTTTGGAATTCATAATTAAATCAAACTCAAACCATTACAGAGTCTTATAGTTCTAGCTCTTACAGTTAGTCTTTGATCTATTTTGAGTTGATCTTTATATATGGTGTGAGGTAGGGGTCCACCTTCATTCTTCTGCAAATGGAGATCCAGTTTTCCCAGCACCATTTGTCAAAGGCTCTTATTTCCAATTGAGTGGTCTTTATCCCCTTGTTAAAAATCAGTTGAGATTCATGCAATGGAAGAAATTACAAAATCAAGGGGAGCCAGTGGCCACTGGACACTCTGGGGACAGGGAGAGGGAAGGGCATTTGTAATACGGGGGCTTTTTTGGGACTTGGGAATTGCCCTGAGTGACATTGCAACGGAGGATATAGGCCATTTTATATCATCATGTATCATGTAGGACTGTGTGGGAGAGAGTGTGGACTACAGTCTGAACTGTGGTCCATGCTTGGTGGCAGAGCCCCAAGATGTATATATCTATTACGGGTGATGTGCCACACTGATGAAGGATGTATATGTGGGAGGTTGTGGGAGGTGGGGCATTTGGGTACCCCTAAAATTTCTGTGTAACAATTATGTAATCGATGTATCCTAAAAAAAATTTTTTTTTTTATTAAAAATTAAAAAAAAAAATCAGTTGGCCATAGGAACAACCAGCAAGATGGTGGCAGAGTAAGGAGTTCCAAGAGTCAGCTCCTGCTACAGTACTGTTAGTAGTCACCTAATCACCCAGAGCTATCTAAAACACCTGTTTGGGGGCTCCAGGAGACCAGAAGAGCATTCTGCAACATCCTTGAAAGAATGGAAGGGGGAGACTGCCTATCTGCAGAGAAGAGTCATGAGTAGAGCCCTCCACGCTGTGGAGGCTGGTGCCCATATTCCAGGGGCAGCACAAGACGCATCAGGAGATTTTCCATGGCTGAAATTGGAAGCCCCATTTCTCAAAAATGGAGGGAGAGGCGGTTGGGCATTGGCTTCACCTGCTGATTAGTAAATTTGGCTGGCTAGAGTGTGGCCCTGAACACTGAACAAACAGCTGAAGTTTGAGCCTGTCCAGGTCACCATTTTCACTCGGCTCCCCTGGCTTGAGGGAAGTGGAGCAGACTGAAAATCACAGGCTCGTAGGGACCAGCTTCTTTCCATCCAGATCAGATTGCAGCTCTAGCCCAAGCTCCAGCTCCACCTCCGGCAGGGAGGAAACTGGCGAAACCTGCTCCAGCCTCTCCAGTTAACTGCAAGTACATTCGGATGGCACAGACTGAATAGTTGGAAGTCTACTTGGGCAGCTGTGGTCTATTTGGACCCGCATGGCATAGATTGCTGCCCACACCTGCAGCTCCATCCCTGTCCCAGGCAGGGGAAGAAGGGGCATGAAGCTTCAGCAGTCTCTCTGGACAGCTACAGGCAGTCTTGGCCTGCATGTCTTGGATTATTACACAGGGCTGTGGATCTGTCCCTACCTCTGGCAAAGGAGAACAGTGGGAGAAGCTTCGGTCCCTGGGGTAACAAGGGAAGCTTCAGCCTCCAGAGCTTACAGCACCAACTACCTCTTTGGCTCCTACTACACAACCAGCAAGAGAGAAAAGGCATGAAAGCACTAAACTAAAGAGAGAAACTGCACCCGGAAAAAATATAACTAGCAAGCCAGATGCCAAGGCACCAACAAAAAACTACAATCCATACCAAGAAACAGGAAGATGTCGTCCAGTTAAAGGAACAAGAAAAGCCTCCAGATGACATAAAGAAGTTGAAACAACTAATCATAGATGTTCAAACAAATCTCCTTAATAAATTCAATTAATAAATTAATAAATTAATCTCTTTAATCCTAAAGAGATTAAGGATATTAAGACATTGGATGAGCACAAAGAAGAATTTGAAAGCATAGAAAAATAACAGAACTTATGGGAATGAAAGGCACAATAAATGAAATTAAATACACTGGAGTCATATAACAGCAGATTTGAGGAGGCAGAAGAAAGGATTGGTGAGCTTGAAGACATGGCCTCCGAAAGTTGAACATATAAAAGAACAGATGAAGAAAAGAATGGAAAAAAATTGAATAAGGTCTCAGGGAGCTAAATGACAGCAAGGGACATGCAAACATGTGTCTTGGGTGTCCCAAAAGGAGAAGAGAAGGGAAAAGGGGCAGAAGGAATATTTGAAGAAATAGTAGAAAATTTCCCAACCCTATTGAAGGGCATAGATATTCTTGGCACAATAGATTGTGCCAAGAAGCACAGCCTATTCCCGTCTGAATAAATCTGAATAGACCAACTCCGAGACATATAAATCAGAATGCCAAAGACAAAGAATTCTGAGGACAGCAAGAAAAAAGCAATGTATCATATAAGGGATACCCATAAGATTGTGCTGATTTCTCATCAAAAACCCTGGAGGCAAGAAGACAGTGGTATGATATATTTAAGGTACTGCAAAAGAAACTTCCAGCCAAGAATCTTATATCCAGCAAGATTGTCTCTCAAAAATAAGGGCGAGTTTAAAATCTTCACAGATAAACAGAAACTGAGAGAATTTATAACAAAGCGACTGACCTTGCAGGAAATACTAAAGGGGGTGTTACAGTCTGAAAAGAAAAGATAGGAGAGAGAGGCTTGGAAGGACTCTAGAAATGAAGATTATATCAGTAAAAGTAACTAAAAGTCTCAAAAGAGTGGTAAAAATAAAATATGACAGATAAAACCCAAAGGTTAAAATCGGTGAAATAAGAACTTCCTTTACAGTAGTAACACTGAATGTTAATGGATTTAACTTCCCAATCAAGAGACAGACTAAATACCCCCTGTTCGATCTATTCTGTTCCTCCCTCTCCCTCCCCTCGGGGCCCTTGGCGACCCCCTGGCTTCACTCCTTGGATGACAAGACTCATAGTTACATGCAGCAAGAATGAGGTCTTGACACACTGGTCTGTCCTCCCCTATTAGGAACCGCCCATGCTCTCGAGAGACTCCAGCCTGTCTATCTGTGAACAAATGGGTCCTCTCGAGGATGGGAGTCCAACTCTTCCTCACTCATTATGTGGGTCTCTGCCCACTGATACAGCACATTATGACATAATGATCACTCACACACTCCCTAGAAGCCTGCTCCAGGTGTGCCCTGTCCCGAATGCTCCCCCATCCAACACCCTAAACCAGAAACCCTTCCTTGTCATATTGCCGTAAGAGCATTCTCAACTTGTACTTTCAACCACATACCTGCAAATCCCCAGTGTTCACCTAGTCCCTCTCCCAACCCTCCCCTCCCAGTACCCTGGACCTTCCAACCCACCCTTCCCAATCTACCCACTTGTCAATAGAATTTCTTCCTATTCCTAGATTTCTAAGTTTTGTTGTTGTTATTTTATTATTATTTTTTTAGTCAAGAAGGGGTGCTGGATTTGGTCAAATGCCTTTTCTGTATCAATTGAGATGATCATGTGTTCTTTTTTCCTTTGTTCTGTTAATGTGGTTTGTTACATTAACAAATTTTCTTACGTTGAACTACTGTTGCATACCTTCCATAAATCCCATAAATCCCATTTGATCATGGTGTTTAATTCTTTTAATGTGCTATGGATTCGGTGTGCTAATATTTTGTTGAGGATTTTTGCATCTGTATACATAAGAGATATTTGTAATTTTCTCGTGGTTTCTTTATTTGGCTTGGGTATGAGAATGAATTAGGGAGTGTTTCCTCCATTTCACTTTTTGTGAAGAATTTGCACAGGATTGGTGTTAATTCTTCTTGGAATGTTTAGTAAACTTCCCCTGTGAAGCCATCTTTCTTGGGAGGTTTTTGATTACTGGCAGTCTCTTTACTAGTTATTGGCTTGTTGAAATTTTTTATTTCTTCTTGAGTTACTGTAGGTCAAGGGTTCTTAACCTTTTTTGTTCCACGGACCCCTTTGCCAGTCAGGCGAAATGGATACGACTGTAATTTATTTATTGCCTACATTCATAAGTGAAGGAAATGCTAGATTTCAATGAAAGGTCAGAGGAAATAAAGATAAGTTGATTTTTTTCAATTCAAGCTCACAGACCCCCTGAAATCTTTTGTCCGTGGACCGCTGGTTAAGAACCCCTGGTGTTGGTAATGTGTGTGTTTCTAGGAATTTGTCCGTTTTATTTAGGTTATCTTAATTTGTTGGCATACAGTTGTTCATAGTATTCTGTTACAGTCCTTTTTATTTCATTTGGCTTAGTAGTAATGTGCCCGTTTTCATTTCTGATTTTAGTTTCCTCTCTTTTCTTTATCAGTCTAGCTAAAGTTTCATCAGTTAATTGATCTTTATGAAGAACCAGTTTTCTGTTTTGTTGATTCTCTTTTTTTTGAGGTACCATGACCTTGTATGCGGGAGGCTGGTGCTCAACCACCGAGCCACATCAGCTCCCCTGAGTTGACTCCGTTGTCTGGTTTGCTTGTTGTTTGCTTGTTGTTGTTGTTTTTGCTCATTGTCTGCTCGTGTTTTTTTTTTTTTTTTTTTTCTCATCTGCTCATTGATTTTGCTTGTCTGCTCATTGTTTTGTTTTCTTTAAGAGGCACCGGAAACTGAACCCGGGACCTCCCATGTGGGAGATGGGTGCTCAACTGCTTGAGGCACATCTGCTCCTTCTCTCTATTTTTATATTCTCAATATCATTGATTTCTGCTTTAATTTTTGTTATTTACTTCCTTCTGTGCACTTTGGGTTTGATTTGCTCTTTTTCTAGTTTTTCTGATTTTGAGGTTAGATTTCTGATTTGACATCTTTCTTCTTTTTTAAGATAAGCTTTTAGAACTATAAATTTCCCTCATCACTGCCTTTGCTGTATCCCAAAAGTTTTGGTATGTTTTATTATCATTTTCTTTCACTTCAAGATATTACTAGTTTCCCTTGTGATTTCTTCTGTAATCCATTGGTTGTTTGAGAGTACATAGTTTAATTTCCACATAATTTTTGAATCTTCCATTTCTCTATTATTGATTTCTGAGCCCCATTCCATTGTGGTTGGAGAAGATACATTTTATGATTTCAATATTTTTTAATGTATTGGGACTTGTTTTGTGCCTTAAGGTGACTTAAGGTGTCAAAAAAGGTGAGGATTATTCTGGAGAATGGTCCATGGGCACTTGAGAAGAATGTGTATTCTTGTGTTGTAGTGTGAAGTGTTCTGTATATGTCTGTTGGGTCTCGGTTTAGAGCATCATTCAACTCTTGCATTTCCTTTATTGATGTTCTAGATGTTTTAGCCAGTATTCAAGGTGGAGTATTAAAGTCTCCTACTATTAATATAGAATTGTATGTTTATTCCTTCAAATTTGTCAATATCTGCTTCATATATTTTGGGGCTCTGGTGTTAGGTGCATGTATATTTATAATTGCTATGTCTTCTTGTTGAATTTATCAGCAATCCTGCCCATCTTTGTCTTTTGTGACAGTGTTTTTTTACTTAGTCTATTTTATCTGATATTAGTATAGCTTCCCCAGCTCTCTTTTGGGTGCTACTTGCATGGTATATTTTTGTCCTTTTACTTTCAACCTACTTATGTCTTTGAATTTAAAGTGAGTCTCTTATGGGTATGGTTTTGTTTTTTTTTTGTTTTTTTTAAATCCATTCTGCCAATCTCTGCCTTTTGACTTGGGAGTTTAATCCATTTATATTTAAAGTCACACTGATAATGCAGGACTTTCTTCTGTCATTTTGGTATTTAGTCTTTGTAAGTCTTATACCTTTTTTGACCCTCCATTCTTTCATTAGTGCCTTCTTTCATATTTATTTGATTTTAAAAAATTATACCATATTGAGTCCTTTCTCATTTCTATATGGATATACTTTTCATATATTTTCCTTGTGATTACCATGGGGTTGAAAATTTAACATCTTAAATATATGATAATCATATTTGGTTTGATACCACCTTGACTTCAATGGCCTACACGTACACTGTTCCTATACTCTTCCATCCCTACACCTTTTTTGTACTGGTTACCAGTTATATCTTTGTACATTGAATGTCCAAAACCATAGATTTATCTTTACTTTTTGTGCTTTTGCATTTTAGCACCTGTAGGAAGAAAGAAGTAGAGTTACTTACCGAAAAATACAGTAAGAAATAAAATAGTACGGCATCTATAATTACCTGAATGGTTACCTTTACTGGAGGTCTTTATTTCTTTATACAGCTTTGAGCCACTGTTTAGTGTCCTTTCCTTTAGTCTGAAGAACCCCCTTTAGCATTGCTTGTAGGGCAGCTTTAGTAGTGGCGAGTTCCTTCAGCTTTTGTTTACCTGGGAATGTTTCCCTCATTTTTGAAAATAAGTTTCATCAGATATTAAATTCTTCGTTAACAGATGTTTTCTTTCTGCACTTTGAGTATTTCAGCCTGCTGCCTTCTTGCCTCCATGGTTTCTGATGAGAAATTGACAATCTAATTGGGACTCCCTTGTATGTAACACCTTGCTTTTCTCTTGCAGCTTTCAGAACTCTCTCCTTGTCCTTTGTATTCAGCTGTTTGATCAGTATGTCATGGGTATATATTTCTTCAAGTTTAACCTGTTTGGTGTTCTCTGGGCTTCTTGGATGGGCATAGTCATGTCTTTTGGTAAGTTTGGGAAGTTTTCTGTTGTTTTTTTAATATTCTTTCTGTCCCTTTCTTTCTTTCTTCTCCTTGGAACTCCCATAATGCATTTTTGGTGCGCTCAATAGTGTCCCAGAAGTCTCTTAGACTATTTTTGCCTTTTATAATTTTCCTTTCTGCTCTCTGGCCTGACTCATTTTAATTGTCTTGTTTTTGAGTTCGCGGAGTCTATCTTCTGCTAGCTCCAATCTGTGTTGAAACTCTCCTGGGAATTTTTCATTTGAGTTATTGTGGTCTTCAACTCCAGTTGTCCAGTTTGGTTCTTTTTTAAAAATTTCTCTTTATTGAATTTCTCATATTGTTCATTCATTGTTTTCTTGATATCATTTTGGTGGATATTTATCCTCTTCCTTTGGATGGGCCATCATTTCCTATTTCTTTGTCTTGTAATCTTTTATAGTACACTGCACATGTTAGTAGTATTTTAAAATGTTAACTCTGGGATTTATTCCCTGAGATGTCTGTTTCTTGAATTTGTAACCAGTTGTTGATATGACAGAGATGCAAATCTAAGTTAAGAAAACCTTTCGTCATCTTTGCAAATTGGCTTTACATTGACTAGTGCTCTCTGTCAGAGTTTAGCTCTCCTATCAGGAAGGTCAGCTCAAGGTGACTGCAAAGTGCAAGGTACTCTGTGCCTTTTCAGGCCTGTGTCTTGTCCTGGGCTTGAGCTTGCTAGTGGCCTAGGAGTTACATGAGTTTGAATCTCCCCCCTACCTCCCAGGAAATAGGTCTTCATCTCCCAGGTCTTCCTTCCATTGCAGGACTTAAAGCAGGCGAGCCTTTGCTCCAGGCCGTCTGCCTCAGTTGTTTCCTGCATGGCTTTCCTTGTCTCAAGCTGCCTTTGCTTGGGGGGGCAAATTCGGGTAGAGGGTGGCATTTTGGAGAGGAGTTTCCCAAGTCAGTCTCTCCCAGCCTGAACAAGGCCAGGGACCCACCAAGGTAGTGCTGGTTGGCTTCAAACTTCCCTGGGGAGGGGTTGAGGGTAGGGCCAGGAAGGGCACCAAGAGCTTTTTCTATGCCTCTCTTAAGCTGCACTTATTGACTCAGCTCCTGCCTAGCCAATGCAGTCCTTCCACTGTCCTGTGCAGTCTCCTTTCCTGCCTTTGTCTGGGGTGGGTTGGCACAATGGCTGCCCTCAGAGCCAGGTGCCCAGCAATCTGAGTAGCCAGTCGAAAGCAGTGATCAGTGATTGGACCATAGACCACACACGCACACACACACCAAGACTGAGTCTTGGGGAATTGGATTTTTATATCCCTTTCTGGCACCAGTAAGCTACACTGGGGGCCAGACCCCACTGCTGCCTGCCGCGGGTATGGGGGATGGGCTCTGGTGACCGCTGTGCAGAGAGCGATTTACTGGTATTTTCCATAGCATACAGCCTCTTTCTCCTGTTCTTCCCTGACTCCTATACATTGTTCTTCTGGACTCTGGAGTTTCAAAATAGTTGATTCAGGCAGTTCCTGCCAGTTTGATCCTTGTTCTGGTGGAGGGACTGATTCCTGGAACTTCCCACTCTGCCGTCTTCCCATAGTTCCCCCTGGACGATTATTTTCTTTTAGTTTATCAAATACGTCATCATGAATTTTCATAGTTAAGGTCCATTTGTATTTCTCTTACTGTTGTATATTACTTTGGTTCTTTTACACCCCCCCCTTTTTTTTTAACAAATTGGAGTTTTGGTGTTTTGTTATCAATTTTTATGAGTTCTTTATATATTGGAGTGATTATTTATAATAAGTTGCAAATACTTTTCTCAGTTTATCTTTTGCTTTTATAAAAGGTTCTCATATTTAATGTACATGAATATATCAGTCTTTTTTATGGTGTCTGATTTTTGAGTTATAGTTAGAAATGATTTCTGTACTCCAAGGTTATAAAGGTATTTACTCTGGTTTTATTCTAGAACTTTTATAGTTTTACTGTTTATATTTAAATATTTGATCAATTAGGAACTTATCACTATTGTATGGTGTGTGGTATGAATTCAATTTTATTTTTTTTTCAGATGGGTATCTTAATTGCTCAAACACCATTCATTTTACAACCTTTTTTCCTCTATGATTTTGAGATACTGCCTTCATCATTTCCCATTTCCCATACATAATTGAATCTGTTTCTAGAATTCATAATTTGTTTCCTTGATCAATTTTTATGGCAGGATCATATCGTTTTGATGTCTGGTAGTGCTAGTTCCCTTCTAATTCACTTCTCTTGGAATTTTTTTTTTGGCTCGTCTTACATTTTAATTTTTCTACATGAATTTTAGAATTAGATTACCTATTGCCCAAAATTAATTCTGTAGATATTTTTGAGAGGGAGAGATAGGGAACACTTGAAAGTTACAGATTGATCTCTTTATGATAACAAATCTAAAGTGTAGCTTTAATGTAATCTTTTCTTTTATAGATGATACTAACCGTGTTCTTGAGCAACAATGAACAGATTTTAACAGAAGTTCCTATAACTCCAGAAACAACATGCCGAGACGTTGTAGAATTTTGCAAGGAACCTGGAGAAGGCAGTTGTCATCTAGCTGAAGTGTGGAGGGGAAATGGTATGTATTGGACTCTCTATAGATTACTAAGTACATAAAGTTTAATGTTTATCAAATTAAAAATCTTGCTTATGGTAATAAGGACTTGCATAATTAAAATAAAACAGTTATATTACATGGGAATGGGATTTTACAAATTGCTTTTATATGTGTTATATGATTTAACTCTTACAGTAGCCATTTGAGATAAGCAGGGAAGATATATCAGTTCTTTTGTGGAGCTGTCTTCCTTTTATCACTAACCAAATGGGAGTTCTAAGTTCTCTGAGACCTTACAGTGTTTTGTTTGATATGTGTCAAGCTGTTCATCTACTTTTCCCTTATGATAAATTCATGAAGGCAGAAACCATTTTACTCATTATTGTGTTTTTCTATGTACAAAACCCTGGAAGAAGCAGGCCTTCCATAAGGATTGTTTATTAAATTGAGAAGAATGAAATACTGACTCTCATATTTGAGGAATTTATCATCTAGTTGGCAGAGAAGATTAGTAAAGGTGAGGTAATTACCAAATACAGAAACTTCTACAAAATCATTTGTATTGCACTCTAAAATAAGGGTTGAGTTTAGATAAGTTAGGGATCTTAAGGAATGGAAGCAATTTGAATGAAGGAAACGAGGAGAAAACCAGTGCAGTGTGCTCCTAGAGAACCAAGGCCTGGTGTTGAGAGAGAGTAGGCAGAGAGCTGGAGCTCGGACCAGCTCAGAGGCCTCCAGTCCCCGGCAGAGGAGTACAGCCCTTCTTTGGCATGCAGAAAGAAGGCGTTTTTGTAGATTTTTACATAGGGTATGGCATGAAAGTAATGCTCAAAGGAAATACACCTGCTTAGCGTGTGGTGTGTGTGGGTCTGTGTTGGAGGGTAAGAAAGTCATGAATAGGAACAGGTTGAGTTTCAGATGGTAATGAGGTGGATATCCAAATGGAAGTGTGGAAAGGACACCTGGGGATAACCAATCAAGTCGTACACTTAAAAAAAATAGCTTTATCGAGATATAATTCATGTACCATACGATTCTTTCATTTAAAGTGTGCAGTTCGGTGGTCTTAGTATACTCACAGAGTTGTGCAACCATGACCACAATTCATTGTAGGAGATTTTTATCACTTCACAAAGAAACCGCATGCCTCTTAGTTACCCTTGCTTGTTTCTCTCCAGCCCCCTCATCCTTAGGTAACCACTAATCAACTTTTTGTTCCATAGATTTGTCTGTTCTGGACATTACACGTGAATGAAATAAGGCAGAGTTAGAAGTCCTTTGTGACTGGCTTCTTTCACTTAGCATAATGTTTTCAAGGTTCATCTATGTTGAGACACGTGTCAGTACTTCATTCTTTTTATGACCGAATAAGTATTCCATTGTATGGCTGTACCACATTTTGTTTATCCATTCATCAGTTGATGACATTTGGCTTTTTTCCCTTTTTGGCTAATATGCTTTGAACATTAGTACACAAATTTTTATGTGAACATATGTTTTCACTTCTCTTGGTATATACCTAGGATTGGTTTTGCTAGGTACTATGGTAACTACGTTTAACCTTTTGAGGAACTGCCAGACTGTTTTCCACAGCCACTGCAAGGTTTCCTTTTGCAATATGATTTTTCAAACTAGTTTCCTTTTATGTCCAAGGATCTTGTCAAAACATTTTTCCCAGGAATGTTTGCTAAATAGACTAAAGGTAAAATCTTAACTCTCATGCAGATATAAAATGAACACCTGTCAAAGGTTTTATTTAACTCATTATTAATAAGGGAACTGGTAAGATGTTATAATGAGTTTATAGGAGAATTCAAACAACAGACTCATTAATAGATCAGGGTTATTGAATTGGCTCAAAGACAGTAAAAGCCTATAATCAGACACCCTACAAGGATGTGCTATAGACAATGCAGAAATTTTTGTTAAAGCAAAGTTTCCCCTACTAACAGTAGCCATTCCTCATCTTCCAGTAGTCAGTACAGCCTGGCCTACTGTTTTCTTAAAAGTATACCTGCAGTTTACCTTTCAGCTCAGGTACCTTACTGAGAACTTTCCTCTGCTAAACTACTGGATTTCTGTGTATAATAGGAAATTTCTGTGTTGTCATTCTCAAGGGAACTGGTCTTTGCTTAATAAAGTTAACCATTTTTGTAGTATCATTCAGAAATTATTTCTTTTACTCATCTCCAAGAATTTTTGGCAGCACTATCTCACTGTGAAGAAAGCAGTATGCTGTGATGTTGTCAGGATTTTCTTTTTACAGGAGAGGGTGGACACCTCTCAAAGAGCCCACCCTTGAGAGACAACATCAGTACGCCTTCAGTACAGATACCCGCACAGTTCCTCTACGACAGACCTTTCATTTCCACGTGCGAAGTCAAAGCATTGACTGTATCTTGGATTTTGCTTGTTTCAGGAAGGTCTTTGCAGCATGAAAACTTTTCTTTAATTTCACCAGTATTTACAAATCCTACAAATGCCATCACATGGTGAAATTTGTTGAAGTCATCAAGCAAGATAAAAAAGCCGTTGTTTTTCAGTTAATTATAGAATACCGCTTTAGTGTACTATATGACGTGATCAATATGCTGATTTAGAGTGGAACCTTTTTTTTTTTTTTTGGTTTCATATCCCCCCCCCCTTCTGCTTGCTCTTGCTGTGTGTCCATTCTTCTGTGTTTTTCTATGTCTGCTTCTTGTCTCCCCCCGTCTTTGCGGTGACGCGCCGAGTCGGCCCTCCACAGAGGTGGCTCGCTGTGTTCGTGGGTGGCTCCATTCCATTTTCACAGGCAGCTCCACTCCATGTTTTGCGGGCTGCCCGGCTTCCGCGCTTTGCAGGTGGCAGCTCCCTGTTTCACGGGTGACTTTGCCATGCCCGTGGGGGCTCCGCCCTGCCGGTGGCGGCTTTTTGCCCTGCCCACGGCGGCTTCGCCCTGCCCACGGTAGCTTGCCTTTCTCAAGGCTGTCTGCCCGCTCAGAGGGGTCCCTGGGAACCGAACCCGGGACCTCCCATGTGGTGTACCGGCGCTCTTATCCACTGAGCTATCTAGTTGGCCCCTAGAGTGGAACCTTTGTAGTATCTTATATTGCATCTTGTCCTAGCATTTTACACACCATAATTTTACATGCTGGCATTATTAGGTTCTCACCATCTATATCACTTTTCCTTCTCTCAGCAATAAATTCTACCAAATAACTTGCTTCCTGAGATTTTTCCCGCTAAATGTGACTCTTTAAACTCTTAAACAAAGCTTTCCTTTGTTTTGAGATGTTAGTAGCCGTTTAAAGTAATCTGCCCCTTTACTAGTCAAATGGTTGTGATTTGTAGTGTCTTCAGTTTTGCTGGCACCACTGCTGCATATGTAAATTGTCTGCCACAGACAGTACATAGTGGAATAGGACAACTTGAATTATCAGCCCATATAAAACCAGTTGATGAAAGCTTTCCTTGTAAAGACAGACTTGTTTGGTCCCCTCTTTCACTAGTTTTTAAATGACCTGGGAATTGATATTCTTTATCACTAACCTTGTCAAAATTGTAAGCCTAGGCCTAGATTGCGTGTTTATCTTAAACCTTGTCTTTAGAAATTTCCACATTGGACTGCCAGACATGTTTGCAAAACTCAAATGCTAGTAAAATATAAAACAGAAGGGCATAATTAATAACTAATGAAAATTACAAAAAATGCAAAAATTTTACAATTCCTTATAATTTATACAATCTATGTTTGGCCATGTTAACAACAGCAAAGAGACAGTGAGCTCTAAGTGATGAGGTGTAAAAATTCCTCTCTGGAAAGAAAATTTCTCTCCAATTTTCTATTACAGTGGTAGAACTTGTTTCCTCTTATAAGTCAGTTGTATAAGAAAAGGTTGGGAGAGATGTTTGTGGTAGAAAAGGCTGATGTTACGAGGCTCCCATCCTGTCCTCCACGCAGCACAGTGCTGCCAGTGACCAGCTGCCTGAGGCTGCACGCCCTCAGAGGAACACGGCCCACTGTACACTGCTGCCTGGGCCTGAGAGACCACTAATGAAATTGCCAGCGGGGCTGCCTGGCCACTGTCCACCTCTGTGAGTGCTAATAGCATCGCATGCCATGCGAAGTTCAAAGAACATGATACCATGAGACACCACGATTTTTTTTAATCATGATATCTCTTGGAACCTTAGTGATATTTCATGGAACTCTAAGGTTTGTAGAACCCCAGCATAGAAGCCCTATTTTATAGACCAAGAAAATCATGGATTTCTGGTTAAGTAGGGCAGATAAAACACATGAACACGTGAATCTTTGTTCCATCCTGAAATTAAAATAAAATGACAGTAAAGCAATAAATAGCATAAGTCCACAGATTCAACAAACAGGATGTGATAGCATAATGATATTTAGGCAGAAAAGGGGTTAAAGACTGCAGACCCCAAAAAACTGAAACGTAAGCTAGCACTGAGGGAGGCCAAGAAAAAAAAGCAGATTCATGCCAAAAATCTAGGAAAATTGAAGAAATTAGACATTCTAGGTACCTTTGAAAATGGTGTGGCTGAAAACAGGATTGGTTGACATCTGCCAAACAGGTTAGCCCTCAAATCTCCTTCCTGGGACTCACATTCAGGCATCTTGCCCTCACTCAAGGCTGAGCTAGAGGTGTGCGCTCTGCAGAGAAGGAGCAGCAGCTGGAGCACAGGAGCCTAGGTGTGCTGAGAGGCTTGTGCAGAAATGGGGGTTCACTGGCAGTCTGCACACTGAATGATGAGGGCGCCATCTCCCTTACCTGCGATCCCGAAGAAACATTTGAACAGAGGTGCTTGGGGGGAAAATATTAGAAATGAAGAGTTTAATAGAAGCATAAGAAGTTAAAGTTGAAAAAGTACCCTAGAAAGCAGAACAGAAAGAAAGATGGAAAACAGGGAAAAAATAAGAAAATTGAGGACCAGTCTAAGGGAGTCAATATCCAAATAAAAGAGCTACTAGAGAAGAGAGAGAAAATGGAGGGGAGGAAATTACCAAAGAAATAATTTAAGAAATTTCTGAAGCTAAAGGGTATGAATTTCTAAATCAGAAAGGAGGGCCTTATAACACCCATCACAATGAATTTTAAAAAACCCAGATTATGATGAAATTTTAGAATACCTAGCATGATTCTGAAAGTTCTCAGAGCTGGGGGCTGGTGGGGGGTGGGGGACTTGGTGGGTGTGGGTGGGGGGTTGGTGGATGTGCATAGATCACATGCAAAACATCAGGAATTGGAAAGCAACAGTCTTCTCACGGCAACAAAAGAGAAATGGCTGACAAAAGAGAAATGCCTTTAAAATTCTGAGTGAAAATGATTTCCAATCTAAAAATTTGTACCGAACCAAACTCAAGCATGAGTGAAGGTAGAATAAACCCTTTTCCTGGCATGTAAGGTCTCAAAACCTTTACCTTCTTGGCATCCTTTCTAGAGGATGTGTTCTGGTAAAATGATAAAGTGAGGAAAGAAGAAGACAAGGAATCTGGGAAGCAGAGGATCCAACCCAAGAGAGCTGAGAAGAAATACGCTGACAGGTCTGTAGCAGGAGGAGGGAGCTGCAGATCAGAGTGTAGCAGAAGGGCTATCTCAAGGAAACAGTAAATTTGAAAGATAGACTAAGGTTTAGGGGCGGGGGTGGGGAGGGTAAACAACTGTTGGTTTTGGGGAAAAAAGTTTCAAGAAGGAAAATGGAATCATAATGTACTACATGATTTAGTGGTAAAAATTTACAGGTTTAGAATAATATAAACACTGAATTTCTCTAACCCAAATTATGAAATATATTGGGTAGGGTAGTGCATGGCAGATGAAAGAAAACGAAATCCTGGTTTTCCATATTTAGAAGCAGTATATGCATGTTTTATAGAAATATGGAAGAAAATGTAAAATAAATAGCTTGGAGTTAGAAGTAGTTTGGCCTTTTGGGGAGGAGGGATGGGTAGTAGGGTTGAAGACTGCTGTTTTTTTGTTGTAACCCTTGTAGAATTGTTGACCTTTTAAACAATATATGCATATATCTTCATAAACAATAAAAATTAAATTATAAAAGCTGACTTTGAAGAGGCATGGAGATGGGAAACTGCAAACATTTGGCAGGCCGTGCACATAGATTTTGGGGGAGAGGAAAGAAGTGATGGCTTGCAGGGAAGGTGCAGAAGAGCCTTGAGTGTCAGTCAGGCCAAGGAGTTTGGACATTTTTTGCAAGGTGGGGCACAACCAAAGGGGTAGAACAAGGGTGTGATACATAATTGAGGTCCAGAAAGATAACTCTGGCAGCAATGTGTATCGTAAAGAGTAGGGTCTTCATAAGATAAAATTTTTTTAAGATTTATTTATATTTATTTATATATCCCCCCCTTGCTGCTTGGGCTTGCTGTGTTCATTTGCTTTTGCATTTTTCTGTGTCTGCTTGTCTTCCCCTGCTGTGGCATCCTGCTGAGTCAGCTCACCACGCGGCAGCTTGCCTTCTCCAGGAGGCCCCGGGAACCAAACCTGGGGCCTCCCATGTGGCAAACCAGAGCCCCACCAATTGAGCCACAGCTGGTTCCCCGTAAGATAAATTTGATGGCTTCAAGTGTCTAATGGTTGTGATCATGTTGTTAAGGTATATAAGTGTCTGCCACCAAGTCTGGCATATAATAGGTGTTCTAGTCAGGGTTCTCTCGGGAAACAGAATCAACACGAGATCTCTGTTAAAAATATAAGATTTTATAAGAGTCTCTCACGTGACCGTGGGGATACACAAGTCCAGGTTCCGCCAGCAGGCTGCAAGCCAGGGACTCCGATGAAAGACTGATGAAGGGTCCTCGATGAGTTTGATGAGTTTGCTCCGATGAAAGACTGATGAAGGGTCCTCGATGAGCTCCTGGGAGAAGTTCGCTGTCAAACGATGAGCTGGGAAATTCTCTCCGAATGTTGAAATCAGTTCCCTTTTATAAGCAGTCAACTGAATGGATAACAGCGTCATCCATTCTTCATCCAATCTTGCTGATTGATGCAGATGCAATTAGCCCCAGGCTTGCTGGACCCAA
>PVKH010014364.1:0-16512 GCA_004027955.1 Chaetophractus vellerosus
CGGCCCTCCGCGGCGGCGGCTCGTTCCGTTCGAGGGTGGCTCCATTCCGTTTTCACGGGCGGCTCCGCTCCATGTTTTGCGGGCAGCAGTCCTCCATGTTTTTGCGGGCTGCGCGGCTTCCACAGTTCGCAGGCGGCAGCTCCGCTTTTCACGGGTGACTTTGCCATGCCCATGGGGGCTCCGCCCTGCCCGTGGTGGCTTTTTGCCTTGCCCACGGCGGCTCTGCCCTGCCCACGGTGGCTTGCCTTTCTCAAGGCCGTCTGCCCGCTCAGAGAGGTCCCCGGGAACTGAACCCGGGGCCTCCCATGTGGTACCCCAGCGCGCTCTTATCCACTGAGCTATCTAGCCGGGCCCCAGCCTTCTTTAGATTAGTATTTTTTTTTGTATCTCTGTATCTTTATTTTTGATGTTTCAGTGCAGTTTTCTTTTGAGTATGTCTCTTTAAAATCCCAGGCTTTCTATGTCATAACAAACATTAAAACAGTTGAATTTGAATGGCACATAAGTATAAATGGAGGAAGCTGCTAGTGGCCAGAGGTAACTGGCCTGCCCCACAGGCTGATGTCATACTCGATGACACCTGTAACCCATTTGAGGCACACTAACCAAACATTCTTGTTGAGAAGTTATAAGGAATATATAACTGAATTTTCATTTATTTAATTCAATCTAATTTTCTCTGCCTTTTAAAATCTGGTACTGCAGTGTAATTAGCAGTATATTTGGAATACTTTTCACTGTCTTATTTTGTGAAGTGTACCACCAACCGTATTTTATATGTTTTGTTGTTTATTTTTTTTAATTTTCTATTCTATTTGTGTTGTATTGATAAAATTTTTTGTATCATTTTTCTTCTATGATGGTTTGGGTGTTCTATATTACATTGTATTTATTAAATATTGAATATACATGGTTAACTACATATTTAATAATAAATTCAAATGTATTTAGTATTTAAAGTGTCCTTACCGAAAAGATAAAGACATTTTGAACACCACTAAGCCATTCTATTGTTATGAGTTTTAGTTCTACCATAGCACACACATGTCTTGGATCAAGCTGGTTAATTTTCTTTTCTTCAGATCCTTAATATAGAATATTTTGTCTCTTTCGGTTATCTCTTTCTGATAGATATGTACAAAATCTAGTAAAATATCTGTGGTTTTGGCAATTTCTCCTTATAATTTTGACTTTTTAATCCTTGTATGTTTCTTTTAAAACAATAAACTTTATTTTTTTTTTTAAAGATTTATTTATTTTATTACATATCTCCCCTCCCCCCCATTGCGGCAACGCGCCAAGACTTGGTCACTGCGCGCTTGTGAGCAGTGAGCTTTCCCCACTTGTGAGCAGCTTCTGCTTCTATTCATGGCCGGCTCTTGCTTCAGTTCGCGGGTGGCTGGCTGCGCTCCATTTGCGGGCGACCTGCCCTGCCCGTGGCGGCTTTTGCCCTGTCCGTGGCAGCTTTTGCCCTGTCCGTGGCAGCTTTTTGCCCTGCCCATGGCGGCTTTGGCCCGCCCATGGCGGCTTGCCATTCTCAAGGCGGTCTGCCTGCTAGGAGAGGTCCCCGGGAACCGAACCCGGGGCCTCCCATGTGGTATGCCGGTGCCCTATCCACTGGGCTATCGAACCGGCCCCAATAAACTTTATTTTTAAAGAGGTTTTAGGTTACAGAAAATTTACATTGACAGTATAAGGGATTCCCATATACCCCACCATGCCTCACATATTCCCCTGTTAATGAATAACATCTTACAATGCTGTGGTACATTTGTTAAAATTGATGTATAAATATTGAAGCATTGCTACTAACCAAGGTCTATAGTTTACATTGTGATTTACACTTAATTCCAATACCCTAAAAATGCCCTGTGATCCACCTATTATTCCCTCCTCCTCCCCTCAGAACCTCTGGTAACCACTATTTTTATTTCAGTAATAAATACTGAATGTTTCACGGATTTCTGTGACATCCTTGTGAGGGGCCATGTGAACCTTCTCTGTATCATTCCAATTTTAGTATATGTGTTACCGAAGCAAGCACTAATCCTCGTATGTTTTGATTATTATTCCCTAGAGTTTTAGATCTACCTTTCCTAAAATGGGAAAAAAAGATACCATTTTTTAACTGTAGTCAATAATTAAATATAGCTCATCAGCTCCTGTGCTTATGTATTTACTTGTACTATACCTTCTCTCTGGGTTCATTTTATATTTCATGTTTCAGACAGAATATATAGATGGTAAACTCCCTTATGGTTACAAAAGTCTGAAAAAAAGTCTTTATTTTGCCCTCATTCTTGAATAAATATTATAGATGTGTATAAAATTGTAGATTGACTTAATTTATCTCAACACTTTGACAATAGTTTTCCAACATTTTACGACCTCAGTTGATGCCATTAAATTTACTGTCATTCTCATTACGGATTTTTCAGGTAATTGCCCTTTCTTTCTGATAGCTTTTAAGGTAGTTTCTCTGTAAGCTTAATATCTGTAGTTTCATGATGCTGTGTCTAGATGTTCATTTATTTTTGGTTACCCAACTTAGTATTGTTATAAAGCACTTCCTGTCTGAGGACTAATGTCTTTCTTCAATTTTGGAACATTCTGAGTGGTGGCCTTTAAATATTGTTTCTCTTTTGTCCCATTTAGTCTCTTCTGGGGTTTCTATTGAACTTATTGGATCCTTCCAATTTACCCTCAGTGTCACTTAATTGCTTTTTCATAATTTTTATTTCTTTGTCTGTTTATGCTGTGCTCTGTGTGACCTTTTTAGTATAATTTTCCAATTCACTTATTTTTCTTCAAATACCATCTATTGTACCTTTTCTTTCTTTTTTAAAATTCACTCATTTAAAGTATACAGTTGATTGGATCCTACATATTCACAAGGTTGTGCAACTTTCTCCAATACATAATTTTATAACTTTTCATCACCCCAAAAGGAGAATTCCTACCCATTAGCAGTTGCTCCCTCCTCCTGTCTCCTCCACAGCCTCCGGCAACCACTAATTTACTTTCCTGCTCTATGGATTTGCGTTTTCTAGATGTGGAATCATACAATATATGGACTTATGTTTTTGGCTTCTTTCACTTAGTATAATATTTTAAAAGTCCATGCATGTTGTAGTATATATCAGTACTTCATTCCTGTTTATTGCCGAATAGTTTTCTATTATATGGTATAGTGCCTTAGATGGTGTTCCCCGAAATTCACGTCTAACCGAAACTGCAGAATGTAACCTTATTTGGAATCCTTGCAGATGTAATTAGCCAAGGATCTTGAGATAAAACATCCTAGATTTAAATGACTCATCACCACAGTGTCTTTAGGGATTAGTATAATAACCTTTGTTTTCTTAGGAACTAAGTTTTATATGCAGATTTCATTGATTCTTACGTATCTTATTAAAATATGTAATTAAAATTTTAAGTGCAACTCGGAAAAGAAGGTTGAGAACAAATAACTGAAAAACAGATGACACAGGTGATGGGAGTAGAGGTGTAGAACGTAGAAAATATTCTACAAGTGGTCAGAGGGATTAGAGGGCACTGGTTAATCTGGCTTGCTGAGTTGAGGTTGGATGAGAGAATTTTTTAAAAATTAACTTAAAAATGAAATTAAAATTATGAAAATAATGTAGCTTATTGTACATTTAACAAAATTTAGGTTATGATTACAACTAAGCTCAAATTATTTAAATGGCTAAAGAATGAATCAAGTGGGTTTTGTTTCAGGTATTTTTCTAATTTAATTATATGATACCCATCTTTTACTTCATGTTTGAATTTTCAAAAGGAATAACAGTTATTTTAGAAAAGTATTTGAAGGATAATCAAGTTTTCCACAGGCTTCTCTTATGCATTTTATATTAAATTATTTTTCATTTGAAGCATCTGAGTTTATTTTCTTTTCTTCATTTTCCAATTGTTCTCCCTCTACCAAATTCTTATTTGACAGTGGCACTAGTTTGTAATGAACTTTGTGAAATCCTACATCTTTAATAGTATTTCAAATCCACTTTGCAATTGAGTTGTACCATCTGATACTCAGTAAGAGACAAGACTAATGGACGGCCGGGATAGTACTTTATGTAACAAGAGGAAGAGTGTGTGGGTGCTAGATTTTTTTTTATTAGAGAAGTTGTAGGTTTACAGAAAAAATCACGCATAAAATACTGAGTTCTCATGTACTACCTTATTAACAACTTGAATTAGTGCGGTACATTTTCTGCAACTGATGAAAGAACATTTTTATAGTTGTACTATTATTATGGTGTATAGTTCAGCCTGGGATTCATTGTGTTGTACCGTCCTTTGGATTTACATTTTCTTTCTTTTTTTTCTTTTTCTTTTTATTCTAGTAACATATATATAACCCAAATTTTCCCATTTTTAGCCATGGGTACTAATTTTATAAGTGAGCCATTCATTGGTGAATATTTTCATGTAACAACTTTTTCTGCCTTATACAGCTCTGTGAATATGGTGTCTCATTAAATGAATACTTGGATAATGAAGACCACTTATATGTCTTAGAAATAAAAAACCAGACTCATCATTCTATTTTTTGAAGAGTTTAAGTGGAGACTGTCATCTGTAAAATAATTGAAAAAAATTTAAAAAAACCGCAGATTTAGAAATCCCTAGCTTGCCTACTCACCAAATGGGTAACAAGTCATTTCACTTTTCTGGCTCTCACTTTCACTTAGCTTTAAAAGGATGCAGTTAGATTAGATAATTTCTAAGTTATTTTTTCTCTAATATAACTACATATCTGAAATATTTTAGCAGCTATTTACCTGTATGTGATCTCGATGAGCATTTAAAATGTTGGTATTAAGTATTTTTATTGCACAAAGTTACAAAAGTGAAAAGAAGAGGGTGGTTTCAAGCTTCAGTCTTATCAATGTTCTATGATTGTTCTAAGATAGGTTAGTTAAAACCTTCAATACCAAACTCAGTGGGGGATCCAATATTTTTTTTAGAGGGAAGTTTTATCAGAACATGTTGTTAAAAAGTAAGTACATTTCCACCTTCAAAGGCAGAGGGTAAAACAAATCTTGTTCAAACATTTTGTCTTTCTGAATCAAGCAGAAAAGGAAGGGATGCCAGTTGAGTAGGATGAAAGGGAAAAATAAAAAATAGACCTTTTTTTTTTTAATTGGATGAAGGTATTAGACTTATACATATATTTTTTCCTCCCAACTTTTGGGTCTTTTTGTTTTCCTCTATTGGGTCACTGAGAATGAATATTATGTTGCCAATTTAGTTTTATTTGTCATTCATTCTGGGTTCTTGAGGAGAAGGGGAAAGGTAGTAGAGGAATAATTTCTGCCCGCCTACCATCTGGGATTTCACTTGCAAAGTTTCTGACTCAGTAACTTTTCCCAAAGTCTGTGCACTTCAGACAAAGAGCTGCACTGTGTGCCTCTTCCTACTTCCCGCCTGCTGTTTACAGCATTCAAATGTAGATGAATCAGCATGGTTTTACTTCCCAGCCCTGCCAGAGTGCCAAGATTGGAATGGGTCATTGTGCCACTCCCTCACAACCCTCAGGGTGAACAGCACCTCCTTTCTTGCCTCAACCTAGAACTTCTCTGAGTAGGACTAAAAGTCATGTTAAGTTGGAGAAAATACCAGCAACTTCTTTATGTATGTAAAGCCTGGAAAGCACATTTTGGGGAGTTATCTGTCAGACAGTCAGATAACGTTCTGTAAACAACACGTGGACTAATAACTTAAAATTTATCTGCAGTGACAGAGAGCGACCAAAATATTTTTTGGATTTAATCACTTGTGTGAGACTTTTTTATTGTAACCAGATTGAAGAAATGCTTACAACGCTCTTTTGTTATATGTTGTTATAGATATATTGGTTCACTTTAAAATTAATATTATATATATATATATTTTCATATCAGTTATCACTTAGTAGGCTACTTTGCTAAGCACTACTAAATATTGTGAATGCCCAATCAGTAGCATTTAAGAACTCAGGGATTATAGGCATTTTTTTTTGTCATTTGTTCTATTTTGACTATATCCAAAATAGTGGTAACTAATGTCTTCAAGGCCTTATGACTTGAAAAATATACTCCCTATTTCCTAATAGAATTAAAAAATTTAAATCAATTATGACAGGCTAAAATTATAATATTTTATCATTTTGGTACATTAGAACATAATAATGGTTTATATTCCATATGGAAACCAACTTTGTTGTATGTTGAATAAATTTGAAATAACATTTATGATTTGAAAATAACATAAAATGTCCAGTTGCTCCTGAGGCTAATGGTGACCATATTAAGTGACAGAAATTTAGGATTTTTGTTTACTGAAGTGAATGCGTCCCTTGTTGCTGTGTGGATAACAAAAGAAGATGAGACCAAGGAATGTATCCTATTGCTAAAATCATTGCTTTGATTTTGGTTTTCCTGCTAATTGAGGAGATCTGGACTGTGGGCAGAAAGGATTGTAGCTTTGGGGATGTGGAGGTGTTAGGAGGCCTGGCTTTAGCCTGCTTGATTAGCCAGTAATTCAGAGGAAGAACCAGAGCTTTGTTTTGTGAATAGGTGACCATCTGGCTTAGATACCCCTTCAAGGTCATCACTGCTTTAGTGTACATTTGAAACTCAGCAGAGTTTCCAAGGCTCTGTATAATTGGCTCTTCCTCTCCTGTCTGGCTCTGACCTCTACGCGCCCTTATTCTGTCCTCCAACATGCTTTATACTTCCTTAGCCCTTTTCCAGCTATCGCCTCAGGGGCCTTCTCATGCTCTTCCCTTTACCTGTAATAATCTGCCTCCCATGATTCTCTTAGGATCCTTCTTGATGGCCTCAAGGCTGAATGTGGGCTACCTGCTTCTCACCCTCTTAATTTCTTGTCTTTGCCCTTACACTGTTCTTGTCTAAACCCTGTGGTTTTGCATGTGTGAGTACTGGGACTTGTTCCCTATTGTGTGGCCAGCTACTCACACAGTGCCCTACTTCATAGGCATTGAATGAATGAAGACCAGGGACAAATCCAAAGAATGGAACTGGGAATAGGTGCCTCTAAGAACATGAAATAGCATTTGGGTTAGAGGAGTTAGTACTGAATACTTTTAAGGCGCCTGTGTTCCATTCTTTAAATAGTAGCCATTCTAATGGGTATGAGCTGGTGTCTCACTGTGATATTGTGTTTCATTTCCCTAATGGCTAAAGCTGTTGAGCATCTTTGCATGTACATATTGGCCATTTGTATATCTTCTTTGGAGAAATGTCTGTTCAAGGCCTTTGCCCATTTTTAAATTGGTCTTTTTGTCCTTTTGTTGCATTGTAAGAATTCTTTATATATTCTAGATATTAAACCCATATCATATCTTTAGTTTACAAATGTTTTCTCTCATTCTCTTGGTAGTCTTTTCACTTTCTTAATAATGTCCTTTGATGAGCAGAAGTTTTTAATTTTGAGGAGATCCCATTTATCTTTTTTTCCTTTGTTATTTGTGCTTTCAGTGTAAAGTCTAAGACTCTCTTGCCTAATACAAGGTCTTGAAGATAATTTCCCTATGATTTCATTGAAGAGTTGTATAGTTTTAGTTGTTATATTTAGGTTGTTGATCTATTTTGAGTTAATTTCTATATATGGTGTGAGGTAGAGATCTACTTCATTCTTTTGCATATGAATATCTGGTTTTCCCATTTGTTCAAAAGACTGTTATTTCCCCACTGACTGGACTTGCCACCCTTGTTGAAAATCAGTTGGCCATAATATTGTGGTTTCTTTTCCCCCTGAACTCTCAATTCTATTCCATTGGTCTATATGTCTGTCCCTGTGCCAGAACCACATTGTTTTGATTACTGTAGCTTTGTAATCAGTTTTTAAATTGAGATAAATGAGTCCTCTAACTTTGTTCTTTTTCAAGATGGTTTGGCTATCAGGGCTCCTAGCCCTTCCATGTAAATTTGATGGTTAACATTTCCATTTCTGCAAAGAAGACTGTTGGAATTTTGATTGGGATTGTGTTGCATCTGTAAATTGCTTTGGGTATTGTTGTCACTTTAATGATACTAAGTCTTCCAATTCATGAACATGGGGTATCTTTCTACTTGTTTAAGTCTTCTTTAATTTCTTTTGCAATGATTTATAGTTTTCCATGTACAAGTCTTTTTCACCCTTGGCTAAATTTATTCCTAGATACTTTATTCTCTTAGTTGCTATTGCAAATGGAATTGTTTCCTTGGTTTCCTTTTTTGGATTGTTAATTTCTGGCATGTAGAAACATCACTGAGTTTTGTGTACTGATTTTCAATACTGCCACTTTGCTGAATTTACTTATTAGCTTTGTTGTAGATTCTTCCGGATTTTTTATATGTAAGATCATGTCATCTGTAAATAACGATAGTCTTACTATTTGTTTTTAAAAAAGACTAAATTGAACTTCTAGAAATTCAGTGGGTAAATTATGGGACATATTAGAGACAAGTGAGAAGACAATTGGTGAACTTAAAGAAGATTCACAAGAAATTACCCAGCATGTGACACAGAGACAAAGAGATGGAAAACATAAAGGAGAATATAAGATCTGTCAATAGCTAATCAGAGTTGCATATGGGGATAACTGAATGGGGAGAGAGAATGTTTAGAAAGATAAGGTTAAGAACGTCACAGAATATTTGAAAGATAGGAATACTCAAATACAATATAGGATTGGTGAAAATCATTCACATCTAGAAGAATTGTAGTGAAGTTGCAGAATATTAAAGACAAAAGGTCTAAAAAGCAGCAGAGAGAAAAGACAGATGGAATGACAGTTTTATTGCCAGCTGACTTCTCAGCTGCATCAAAAGAAGCCAGGGGGAGGCAGATATGGCTTGGGCGATTGGGCTCCTGACTATCCATTGGAGAGTCCCAGGTTTGGTTCCCAGGGCCTCCTGGTGAATGTGAGCTGGCGCGCATGGTGAGCTGGTCCACACGGAGAGCTGATGCAACAAAAAAGAGACACAGAGGAGAAACGGTAAGAGACACAACAAACCAGGGAGCTAGTGTGGCTCGGGCAGTTGAGTGCCTCTCTCCCACATCAGAAGGTCCCAGGATGGGTTCTTGGCACCTCCTAAAGAGAAGACGAGAAGAGAAGATAAGCAGACACAGAAGAATGTGCAGCAAATGGACACGGAGAGCAGACAGTGAGTGCATGCATGGTGGGGAGGGTAATAAATAGATAAAGTAAATCCTTAAAGAAAAAAAAAGAAGCCATAAGAATGAGAATAACATCTTAAAAAATGCTGTGAGAAAATAAGTCAAGTTAAAATTGTAAACTCAGTAAACCTGTCTTTCAAGAAAAAGGCTATTCCATTGAGAGGATCAACAAAGTGAAAAGTTGATTCTTTGAAAAGAATGTCAAAACTGACAAACTTCTAGCAAAAAAAAAAAAAAGAGTCAGCAAAAATAGTATTACCAATGGAAAAATATAAAAGACCCATAGTTATAGGTGGTACAGAGGGAAAAAAAATGAAAAAGCAGATAAACATTTTTTAACAATTACGAAACTATCAAAGGAAACTAAAGGTGGTCTATGTAAGTGGAAGATAATAGTCCTGAACTTAACAAACTTATTCTCAAGTTTATTTGAGAGAGTATTATTTGGTCAAAGGTAGCAAACTAGTCCTAAAATTTATGTGGCAGAGTAAAAAACCTTAGAAAGACAAGACAGGGGAAGCTGCCCAACCAGATGTTAATTTTTTTGTAAAGCTGTATGCAATATAGTATTGTGTAGCAATTGATAAATTATTAATGTCCCAAGTAATAGAGATCAGAGAGGAAAGAGCAACTTCACAAATGATGTTGGAACAGTTGAATAGCAAAACAGAACATGAAAAATTTTTCCCTATTTCAAACCAAGCCCAAAAATGGAAAAAAAAATACTAAAGATTTAAAGTTAAGCAAAACTTTAAATTTTAGCGAAATTTAAATACGTGTTTACTTCCTCTC
Source organism: Chaetophractus vellerosus (assembly GCA_004027955.1). NCBI lineage: Eukaryota > Metazoa > Chordata > Mammalia > Cingulata > Chlamyphoridae > Chaetophractus > Chaetophractus vellerosus. The sequence goes on from PVKH010014364.1 coordinate 9,982, forward strand.
AATAGAGTACTTCTTCTTCCTTTTCAGAGAGAACATAAAATATATACTCTTTAAATAAATATTTCCTAAATTTGACCAAATTAAAATAGGAACTTAATGTTCATCAGAGAATACTATTAAAAATAGTGAAAAGACAAGTCACAAACAGGGAAAGGCTTTTGGAACACATAACCAAAAAGATTACTTCTCAAATATAAGTTCTCAAATATAACTCCTAAAAATCAATAAGAGAAAGACAATCAAGTAGAAAGTTTATAAAATATCATAAAGAGGCATTTTTAAGAATAAACATGAAAGGTTAATGATATATTGCAGTGGTATTCAATCTTTTTAATAATTAAGGAAATGAAAATTAAAACTATATAAGGAATACCAATTTATATCTCCCAAATTGACAAAAATGAGAACACCAGTATTAATGAGAATGTGGAGCAATGGAAACTTTATACAATTTTAGTGGGATTACAAATTAGTTCAACTATTTGGGAAAACAATTTGAGATTTTCTGTTAGAGTTGAAGATATGCGTATCTTATGAATTATCAATTTCACTCTATAAAGTCTTGCAAATATGCACCAGAAGTCTTTACAAGAATGTTTCCTGTAGCTTTAAAAAAAATTGTTACAGTAAATCCTGAAAATAATTTCAGTCTCCATTTAAAAGCAGTGGATAAATAAACTATATTTTTCATATAGTGTAATAGTTTACAAACAGTGAACATGAAAGAATACAGCTATAAGCATTAACAAATATTAGTCTCACAGGCATAATATTTAGCATTAATGTGGAAAATGAAGGAAAATAATAAACAGTTTAATAACATTCATATCAAAATCTCCATCAACTGATGAATGGATAAACAAAATATGGTATATACACACAATTCAGCTATAACAAGAAATGAAATCAGCATATGACAACATGCAGAAACCCAGAGAATATTATGTTGAGTGAAATAAGCCGGACACAAAAGGACAAATATTGTATGGTCTCAGTAATATGAGCTAAATAAAATGAGTAAACTCACTGAGGTAAACTCTCTAGCGTACAAGTTACTAGGAAATAGAAGGTGGGTTGAGAATGGGAGATGATGCTTAATGTATGTAGCATTATTAATAAGACTAATTGTAAAAGTGTGGAAATGAATAGAGTTGAGAGCAACTCATTCTAATGAGTATAACTAACACTGTTGATTTGTAAATGTGATTGTGGCTGAAAGGGGTAGTTGGCAGATATAAATGTCAACTGAAAAGAAACTAGAGAGTAATCTAGGATATGTATAACAGTGATTTCGGTGGTGGATAAAGATTGTTAATAGTATAAATATAAGAATGGTCTTCTTTTGCAAAGTGCTAAGAATATGGTGATACACATGAAAATTACAACTAATATAATTTATGGACAACAGTTAACTGTAATATTGTAATATTTTACAGCAATGGCAAGAAGATAATTTTTCAATCCTAAGGGACAACAATAGGGAGATATAAAAGGGTGTGGGATTTTTTTTGGAGTAATGAAAATGTTCTAAAATTGACTGAGGTGATGACAGTACAACTCTGATGAAATTGAGAGCCACTGAGTATACACTGTAAATGAATTGTACAATGCACGGGGCTGTATAACACAGGGAATCCAGTGGTAGATGATAGACTGTGGTTAACAGGACAAATATGGGAATGTTTTCTCCTCAATGATAACAAAATATATAATACTAATATAGAGTATAAATAATTGGGTGGTTTTGGGGGAAAAATATACCAAATGTAAGATATGGGCTATAGTTAGTAGTAATATTTTGATGATGCTCTTTCATAGTTTATAACAAATGTTTCACAACAATGCAAGGTGTTGGTGGTACAGAGATGTATGGCAACCTTGTTTGATAATATTCATGTTTGTTTTGTAAATTCACAAATTTTACTATACATTTATTGTTTATGTATGTTCATGTATGAAGGATATACTTCAATAAAGTTTTATTCAAAAAAATAAAAATCATGCAAGATTAAATGGGTAATTAGGAATACATCTATAGGGTTAACCATTAAATGCAAACAAAGAATTCATAAACATGAAATTCAGACTATTGGCTACCTCTGCCAATAGATAGGGCCATAGAAATGGGGCAGTTTCTACTTTTTAACCCAGGTGGGGACACTTTACTAATACTCCTTATACGTTTCCTTTATATTGTTCATTTACCATGAAATGTTTAACTCATAGAGGAAAAAGTAGGCAGAAACAAAATGTACAGCTCAATGAATTCTCACAAAGCAAGCACCTACATAATCACCACACAAATAAAAAAATAAAATATACCCCAGAAACGATATTCTTCCTCTCTTCCACATGCATCCACTATGTTATACTTTTATTATCTATGCATTATCCCCTAACCCTATTGTTTTGTTTTCTCATGGTTTTTGAACTTGGCATAAATGAAATCAACATTATGTTTGTGAAATTCAGACATGCAGTTGCATGTAGCTATAGTTATTACTGTTGTATAGTAGTATTCCATTGTTTGGGTATATCACAAAATCTTTATCCATTCTACTGTTGATGGATATTTTGGCTGTTTCAAGTGTGGGACAATTATGAATAATATTTCCATAGAGTTTTATTTGTTTTTTGGTACATATGTATACATATTTCTGGTTTATGCATGGATGATCTTGAAGAGACCTAGTATAAGGTTTATATATTATTTGTATGCATTAAACATTATATAATAAAATAATGTAAAAAATCCTCTTTGCTAAATTAATAGGCAATAAATGGAATTATCTTAATTTCATTTCTTGGATTACTATTGGTGGTGAACATGTTTTCATATTTTAATTTTTTTAATTAGAGAAGTTGTAGGTTGACAGAACAATCACATATAACACATAAGATTTCCATATACCACCCCATTATTAACACCTTGCATTGGTGTGATACATTTGTTAAAATTGATGATAGCACATTTTTCTAATTGAACTATTAACTATAGTCCATGGTTTAACTTAGGGTTCTCTGTTTGTGTTGTACAGTTCCATGAATTTAAAACTTTTTATTCTCATAATTATATATTTTAAACACATCCAAATATATAATTAAGTGCTCTTTATTATGTTCACAATGATGTGCTATCATCATCACCATTCATTACCAAAATTTTCCCGTTGTCCTAAATAGAAACTCTGTACATTTTAAGCCTGTATATTTATTTAGGGAATAGGGAGTTAAATCTCATATTTTAATTTGAATATTATTCGTTTTTAAATGCTCTTGATGTTTTTTTATCGACTTGCAGAAAATTATTTATTTATTAAATTTACTAACCTTAGTACTGTCTTATTGGTGAAAAACGTATTTTTGCTTATTTCATTCGCTTTTTTGTTGTTTACCTTTTACAATTTTTAATGGTTTGCTTTTTAAATTTTCTTTTTTTTAGGGTTGTAAAATAAAATGTATCATCACAGCAAAAATTTCAAAAATTATAAAAACTCATGCAGTATAAATAATGATCATTTTAATCCCCTCTTTCAAATTACTGGTAACATTTTGGGGCATGTCCTTTGAGCTTTTGCATATATAAATGTATTTTGTATTTGTGTGCATATATATATTTGTTTATATCAATACATACTTTTATGTACACCCATAGTTTTACATAAAGGCGATTAATTCTCCCTTGTAATAAATACAGTTCTATACCGCCATGTAAAATATGTGAATGGTATTCTATTATATAAATACGCTAATCATTTATTTTGAAAATATTTATTGAGCACCTAATAATGCTGTAGAGTGGTATTGTTTTGTAGGTATTGGGAACAGAACAATGTCCTAACATCCAAAGCCCTGCCAAGGTGATACTTGATTCTAGTGCAGAAAACATCCATTAATCAAATAAATATTTCATGTTATATACAGTAATCACAAATTCTAAGAAATAAAAAGAAAAAAAGAGAATACTGAGTGAAGGTTTGGAGTAAGGGGTCAGGGTACCCTAAGAAGGCCTCATCAATAATCAGGAACATAACTGATGTATGGAAAGCCACTGTATCCATATTTAGGGCAAAATCATTTTGGGCAGAGAAAGGACAAATGCAAAGTCCGCAAGGTGAGCCTTTTTTCAAAAAAGCAATCTGATATTAATTAACATTTAGGTTAGTTCTAATTATTTAAAATATTTTTAAAATTTAGAGTGATCATAGCTGTTAAAATATTCCTTAATTCTTCCAAGTGTTCTAACCAGTGTTATCCTTAATTTTCCAACCTACCTTTTTCTTGTTGTGTCTTCATGGCTATCATAATAGGAAGATACGAGAATTTATATCAAAGATGCTAAGTTGGTGTTGTCTTACTTTATGTCACTTTAATACCATGGAGCTTCTAAGAAAATAACTTAAAAAACAAAACAAGAACTTTCCAAACAAAAAACAAAACCAGGAACTGTGACATAATTTTTTTTTTTTTTATTCCCCTTAGGCTGTTGATGCAAAGTCTTTCTCAGGGCCTTTTAATGTCCTACCTGTGAAGACAAAATGGAGTAACATTGGCTTTCACATTCTTCTATTTGATTTGGAAAACCTTGTTGAACTTTTGCTGCCGACTCTACTCAGTGATATTGACCCTTCCAGTTCATTCTATGGAACTGAAATTCTAAGAAGAGCCAGAAGCACAGTAGAGAAGAAGAAACTGACACTGAAAAGAAATAAAACTGCTTGTGGTCCTTTCACAGCGGAGGCACAAGCCATGTCTGTTAGTGAAAGCCTGGTCCAAGGAGATAACACCTTCAAATCCTTAGAAGAAAACGATAGCATTAAAAGGCAGAAGAAAATGAAGAGCTCCAAAAAGACACATCCTAAGTCATCAAGGAAAGTTGATGCCAACCTTACAATAGACACAGCAAAATTGCTCCTGTCTTGTCTTTTGCCATGGGGAGTGGATAAAGAATTAGATAATCTCTGTATTAAACATCTCAATATTTTAAAGCTTCAGGGTCCTGTTTCTTTAGGACTTGCTTCGAATGAAGACCACTTCTCACTGATGCTTCCAGGTTGGGATTTATGCAATGTTGACATGAAGAAAGACTATTCAACAGTGAATTTATTTTCCAGGAAGGTTTTGGACTTGTCAGATAAATACACAGCCACTCTTCCAGGCCAGGCTGGGATACCAAGAGGACTTGAAAATAATTGTGATTCTCTGCAAGAGTCAGGCACTATAATTTATTTATTGAGCAGACTATTTTTAGTTAATAAGTTAGTTAACATGCCTCTAGAATTGGCCTGTGAAATTGACAGGTAAGACATGCCTAGAGAATTTGGTTAATCTTATTTAGGACATTTAAAAATTATCATTATATGCTATATTTAGTTCTTTGGTCTGCCTGCCTTCTTCCCTTTTCTCCTTGCCTCCCTGCCTTCCTCCCTCCCCTCTTCTTTCCTTATGATGAGCACTATATATGTAACTACTCCTTTAGTTAAAAAAAAAATCTTCCTTTTAATTCTTTGGGACTGGAGGATAATTTAGGCAATAAATCTGTATGTTTTAAAATTCATTCATTCAACAAATATCCATTGCTTTCATAACATGTGTCAGGAAAGTCATGGTTCTATATGCCGAATGCTTCTCTCTCCTTGAAATCATACCATTTAGTTTAAACTTTGTCATATTAAAATAGAAGAGGGTATCCAGTAATTCATTTATAGAAAGCACAATTTAATAATAACAATTCTTTGAGTGTTTGATTACCTATTTGTCACTGTGCAAGCCCTTCACATATGTGAGATATGTTGTGCATATTCGGCACAACAAAGCTGGGATACAGGTACTATTTTTTTGCTCATTGTATGGAAGAGGTTATTGAGGCTTATGGAGAAAATGTATCAAACCTAAACTTATTCAGCTCATTAGATGCTGATCCAGAACTGATCCAGAGCTGTCTAATTCCAGAGCCTGATTAATTACTAATTTCTTCTCTCTGTGTGTGTGCTTTCCGTCTCCACTGCTGAAATTCATTATAGTTTTTCATAGTCTGATGTTATAGGATTGAATTCAACTCACCAAGTACTTATTGAACTTCCCCTGTGTCCTTAGCACTGGCCTAAAGAGAAAATATAAAATAACTTTATGGTTCCTAGGATAAGGATTATATATATGAAATCAGTAGAAAACATTGAAATAAAGTAAAGGAAGAAGAAAAAGCATTTGTAGAATAGATAATATAGATAGTCAGAGTAAAGAAAATAATCAGTAAGAGATGAAAACATCAAAAGCCTTTATAGAAGAGGGACTGTGATCGACGGTCCTTGGACATTTCTGTTATTTGGTAAGAGCTCAATTCAATAAATATCTGAGCCAAGCAGTATATAAAAGGTAGAGTTCCTGCCCTCAGCACACCGTTGGTCTGGTGGGAAGTCTAAATGGGTCCTAGAAGATTTAGGGTCATCATTCTTTCCATCATAATGCTTCTATGTTATGGGGTTTTCCATTTCCAGTTCAGTGACCCTTATAATGAGATAACAGAGACTT